>JABFPB010002914.1:0-18579 GCA_022817645.1 Ceratoteleas bidentatus | reverse complement strand
GGGAAAATGTTTGAAAATCGTCTGGAAAACCTGGAAAAGTCAGGGAAATTTTTTGTAGAAAAAGAGTGGCCACCCTGTAATACCACATTTTAATGATTTTATTCAATACTGTTTTCACATTATTACTATTACTAATCAATTTTTGTTTTATTTCAAAATTACTCGAATAAAGTTAATTACGATAATTACGACAAAATCTAATTACAAAAATATTGCAGAAATACTAGCGAATGCAACCGATGATGCACAACAATCATCCTCGTTGAAACGGACAAATTCAACGGAAGTTTTGAACAAGCTTCCTAGCATGTTTAGTTTCAATCTGGAAAAGTCTAACGAGGGAACACAGACTTCAATTAACGCATCATTTCCTTTTTTGACTGAGAATGTTACTCCAATACCGAAAAAACCCCGTTTGGACTTGGAAGGTTTCAGTTTCCAAGATGCTATCCAAGAGTATAATGCAAAGAACAATATTACTCCATTTACGGTAGATTTCCCAGCGAAATCTAGTACACCAAAGATTGGCAAAGCGGATCAAGATATTTCGACCATGACATCCGACGTGATTAGTCCTGTAAAACCCGAGTTTCAAATGAAGCTGGATGTCAATCATTAGTGACAGATGTTGTTAGTCAATTGACTGGTAATCGATTGTCAGTCTAACTATTGATCATTGTATGGTCAATGAAAAAATACCATCAAAACTTGCAAAAATAAATAAGTTTGATATAAGTTCCTTTGAAATGACAAATGTGTGTTTTTAATTTCGAAACTTAGGTAGAAGAAGTTGATCGTATGATAATGTTATATATATTCCTTTTGATACATACAATGTAAGAACGCCTTAAATAAATAGTTATTTTTAGTAAATGTTATTGTTCTTTACTCTCCAATAGGAGGATATACAAAATATAAATCATAAATATACAATGAAATTTATCTTTAAAATCTCTCTTGCATAAGTACAGAATGTCGGTGTTCGATAATTTAAAAATAATTTATTACTTTTTTTATTCAGAAAGACACAAGATTGTAGCAATCTTGAGATATTCCCTTAACCATTAACTGATGTCTGCAGAAAATACATGATTAATACTTTTCTTTATTTCAATTTATTGGAATGAAATTACAGGGTGTATAATATCATATACATATTGTTTTGGGATATAATTATAAGCCTTAACACACTTCGTTAAGAGTCCCATTTATATGTCACTTTTCATATTTACATAAGAATGTGATTCGATTAACATGATCGTTGCCGTCATCCACATCTGATCTTCAGATTGCTTTGCTCTGGTCAAGGTCAAATATGTAAAACACAATAAAAAACATACAAAAGGTTCCGACGAAAATCTAATCAACACCCTCTTTCAGTTCATCACAACTGAATCACCGACACGAAACAAAGATATATCGAATTTTCGTAACGACAGTGGCGCCGTCGTTGGCGATGGCACATACTTCAACAACGTTGTTCTTGTGTACAGTTGTTGTTGTATCTTTAACGCTATTACTGTGTTTCGAAAATAATAACGCCCGACGTAATTACACTCTTAACTCCTACAACGTCATACAATAAAAACTTCGTACTAATAAAATAAAACTTGGTAACGTAGATGGCGTTGCGCAAATCCGAATCAGTTCTCATGCGTTTTAGAATCCGACTCGCGCAGTCGGAATTCACCGCGTTATTTATCTTCGTTATAAATGATACGTTTCATAACACACCTGACAGTGAAGTAACACTTTGAATCCCAATTCGCGAGTCCCACGACAAAGTATTACTTAGCTACATCAAGCTGCGCCAAACCGTGCGTCTAAGTTTACATATTACTCGTCTCGACGTTAAAAAATATATCGCTAACGGAGGGACTTCGTATCTTCCGCTTCTTCCTTGACATCACGGGGAGACATACTCTAGGAACATCACGAAACGTAGGCGAGGATCGAAGTTTGTCATGCGAGGTCATTTTTGGGTAAATCAAAAAACGATGACGACATAAATACTGGGCATCGTCGACAAATACTCAAACATGTAATCGTATATTTTCGCCCAGTGGTGCAGATGATATTTTTTGTCTCTCCTGCATAAAAAATGAACTTTTTCAGTATGGAGGGAACAAAGTTGTTCATTTTGCATCCAAGGATGAAAGAACCACTTTGCGCCTGCATACAGGTATCAAAATAGGTAATTTTTTGTGCAGACTGGATTAATATCATAGCACCACTGGATTGTAGGTGAGGAATATAATAAGATAACAGTGTAAAAGTAAACGTCAATGGTATCTAGCAATAAATAATAGTCGTATATATGTCGTCCTCCATATGTCAAACTTAAACCCTCTTCTTCACTTTCTTATCTCTCTTTTCCACTTCCTCGTCTCCTGAAGCACAGTCCTCTCGTGCTTCATTCGGTATCATTAATCATCGTTCTTTATCGTGTTTCTTGTTCTTTAATTTCCTTTGTTTTTTTCTACATATCAAAACGTGGATGGACAGAAAGGTTCTTCGGACTCTGGAATGTACGAATAAGGCGCGTGTTCCTCCGGATACACTTTTCTCTTTCTCTCATTCTATCGCTTTTCCTTCCTCCTCTCTTCTTGTTCTACCCTTTCTTCATTTAACATTAGACTAGTTTCAGTTGTAATAATTAAAATGAAAAATGAATAATAACCGTAAAAATAATAACCGCGATCGACAACTATAATACAGTAACGTAAAACTTATCCTTAACGATGGGATCGATAATCAGTCGAGAAGAGACTCGTCCAAGGTCGTACCCTTAAGGGAGAAGCCCACCTTGAGCACAAAAAAGGACAAATTTGAGAAATGTTTTTTGTCTAATCTGCACAAAAAAATGAACTTTATCGTACACAAAGTGGTCCCGGTCATTTTCCGCCCGCTCATTACGAACAACTTTGCTTCCTCTATGCAGACAAATCGTTCATTTTTTATACAGGTAAGACAAAAAATATCATTCCAGCCTCGGACGAAAAAACCTATTTTGCGCCCTTGGGACGAAATATACTATTCTAGTACTAGATATTAAATAAAAAAATCAGTCTTTGCACAAATTGTTGAATGACATTGCAACTTGATTACAGAATTTGTTTAGCTTGAGAGGTCTAGTTATAAGGTTTAGTTATGACTCAATGATTCTACGAGAAGATTTAAAAAGGTCTGGAAACTGTTCTGCCATACAAAGTAAAAAGACCGTAAGTACAACGGCAATCCTATGTACTTATGGTCTTCTTAATTTGCACGGCAGTGTAGCTATTTGACATTCAGTAGATTTATACAATTTACTTGGTTTTGCCTCTTTACGGAATAAATATTTTTACCGTTACATTTCTTCGTAAAACATGCATTAAAAACACGTTATTACTCCCTAATGTTAGGGAGAATTTTATTCCGCTAGTACATTATTGTATATACATTAAATAGAAATTATATGGACAGGAAGAATGTTCGACGTTGGCACACCACGTCTATGTTAGAAAGGCTAGCTATTTCTGATGAACCGCGTAATCGATAAAAATAATAACAACAACAAAAAGTCACAAAACGCTCGGGTGAATATTCCCACGACCTCTGCTGATGTGAATTCATCAGCAGACGAGTATGACGATGAGTATTATCGTTAGATCATTCATGCATTAGTAACAATAATCAATTTTGAAAGAAAAGTATTCCGAACGTCTCGTCTTGCACGTGACCAGATGGTCATGCACGGGCCAACACTGCCCGTGTGCACTGCTATTGCAGTGAGAATTTTTACGAGACCACATTTTGTATTCTTTTAGAACCACATTATTGTGTGATTCGCTAATCTCCCGTGCTGATAACAGCCTTGAGGAAGGAAGCTACCACCATAGTGTAATATCGCTAACGACGATTTGTAAGAAATAGAAAGTTGCCCCCTACATTTAGGGGTTCCCACGGATAAAGTTCGTCAAATTGATCCGGTTGACGAAGAGAGAGTAAAATGTATCGAAATTTTCGATATACGGAAAATTTAATAATGATAGTACATCTCGGTAGACTATCAAGCTACTATCTGATCAGACTGCAATTACAAAGCAAACGCTCGAAAAATTAACTAACCTGACCACTACCTTTAAACTAGCTCTGAATCAAACCAAGACCGCTTTCATCGAGGTTCATAACCGTATTCAAAATAAGTCTAAAATGATCCAACAGCTAATGAATGACTTTAAAATCAGTATTCTTCTGCATGTTCTGAATTTCTCGCTTGATAACGTAATTAACGAATATCGAAACTTGCTGGATGCAGTGCTTTTCGCCAAACAAGGCACGCTTTACCCTGACTACATCTCCATTAAAAGTATACACCAAGCCATAATCGCATCCTCTACGACCAATCGATTACCCATTAACCCGGAATCTTATGACGAATTCTTACAGATCATATCTGTCGTTATATATTCTTATAATGGGAAGTCATATGCTATTACTTCCCAAGCAGAAATCGACGCAAACCTTACCGAGTAAGTTAGTATGTTAGAAACCAGCACTGTTGTGCAGGATAGGATAACATTCCCCTTGCGAGATTAAACTAAAGATGACCATCGCAAACAATGAAACGTGCGAAATTCGTGTCCTTAAGAAAAAATCTAATCATTATGCCCTTAGAAGATTCTAAGAAGATAGCCTGTACAGAGTGATGGAATCAGTACAAATCAAGCAAAAGTCACTTAGAAACAGATGAATTTCATTACATCGTTCCTAAAAGCAGTGAATTCGAATCAACGTATAGCATACCAATGAATTACGAGGTAAATGTTACTCGCCATTTTAAGCCAGAACAATTTCAAGTACTGGCCGATACTGCATTAATGGAGGAACTATTTAACGAATTCGAATTCGTTGACGATTGTGACCGAATAGTTCGTGGCTGTAATGGAGTACAGTCGTACGACTTGGACATTTGCAGCAATCCTTGAGATTTGCACTATCTATCAATATTATAGGGTTAGCTTGTACCTAACTTACTATAAGTTGTATTTGGCTCGATCTGAGCAAGGAGAGATGGTATCCTATGATAACACCACACCATTTGTGCTTAACGAAGAAATTCGACAGGTATCGCAACCTGTGACACAAGTGCCATTGACGCTTAATAACATCTTAGCCTCAATAGGTAAGGTGGAAGGATCTTGTGTGTGGCACTCTGTGCCATACCAGGGGATCGCGCAGAATGGGGAGCAGCCAACCCAACATCAAACAACATGTTTGATGTTATCTGGACACATGCTTAAACAACATGATGTCAACATCATTGTCCAACTTGAAAGTGTCCAAGTCGGGCAAAGGGTACCAGTAGTTCGCACCAGCACTGAATGCAATAAACGAAGTAGGAGTTTATATACTGGTTCAAAACTCCTAAATGAATAGTTAAAATGTAGCAAAGGATGTTTTCAATGCCTGGAAACCTTGATTTTTACAAGCATTTTTATGCAATTTAATTTTAATTAAATTGAAGATAAACACATAATATTGAAGAAAAAAGCCTGCCATTTTGGAAATTTTTGAGCTATATTTTAACTAACACATTTTAAATCTGAATCTTAACGAACCAAAACCAAGTACATCGTACACACTCTCTGCCTCATAAGCTAAACAAATTCTATAATCATGTTAAAATGTCATTCTCTATTTGTGAAAAGTTTGATTCTTTACTCCCAATTCTGGCTTTTTTTCGATGCCCAAAATTTTTTTCTGTGCTCATTGTGGGCTTTTTTCGAATTCTACGGAGTACCGGTTCGTTTTGGCAATCGTCTTCTCGGCGTGTCTTGCTTGTAACGTGTATGTAACTAGAATACGAAAGCATTATCAAAAGATTCCTCGCGCGTTTTTAACCATCGTGATTGTGCGAGCGAAAAAACGAGTACTTGTATCGCGCATCGTTAAGAACGAAATAAATCGAACGTCGACGTACATCGAAAATTATCACATTAACGAAAAGCGGCCTCGAATTGTTAAAGCTCCTCGCGGTTTGTTGCTACAGGTTTCACCTTCGTGCTAGATTCTCCGTTCTTTGCTTCAAGTTTTCTCATTTTCTTATTGTTTTCTCGATCCAATGTTGCTGAATCTCGTTGTTCACATGGTTTCGCGTAAAAACTGACAAGCGGCCTCCAAGTTCTGTCACACCGCCTCCTTAAGACTGTCGCGACTTTGCGAGTGAAGCGCGTGGCGCATTTCGGAAACCGGGCCGCCAGGGGCGCTGTCTCTGCGCAGCACACCAGCGCCCGTCACCTCGCGCTTGTTCGCCGCTTCTTTTATGCTCGAGAGGGTCTTGCTGAGCCACGGCCATGTGTTCCGGGCGGCTTGCAGTTCCATCATCGTAGCATGCAATTGGTGGGTCAAATCCTGCAAAACATAGGCTGATTAAGGACGTTCAAAATTGAAATTAAGATTAAGCGTTTCAAGAAATGTTTATGGGAGTAGACATTGATCATTTTTATTTGCCAAAATTTCGACGATTTTGGACTTGAAGTCATAAACTGAAATCATGAATAAGCAGTGAATTTTTTAATCGTATATTATTGGTATCATCCTCATATTATTTGATGATCATCCTCATCAAACGAAATCCAAGTGAAGTCCGATTTGCAGATTTAAGAAATGCTATTGTCCGATACAATTTACTATATTGAAACTATCGATTTCATTATAGTAAATGAAACTATGTCTGAATAGTAATTTACTGTATGTATTTCTATTGTATTAGTACATTTTGCGATAAATTATTGAGACTGTGTTTATAAACTATATATTTTATATTATATTGTATATTGTTTATTTATATTATTTATATATTATCTGTATATTGGGCGATTGCCTGTACCTTTCTTTAAATAAATATATAAATAAATAAATAAAAGATTACTAAATATATATACTGATTTTTGAGTATTTACATTTATATACGGGCAATTCTCTGGAACTTTTAACTTGCATGTCGGTTACATGTTATCACGATTTTCATTAATGATTTTGAGAATCATAAAGATTCTTGTTATCAGTAAGATTAAGGAATAGTTTATCTACAATTTCGGAGTAATAAAAATCTATTTTCAATGATAGTTAGTTGCAAAACTTAAAAATTTGTTCCGATATCTGCCAATTTCAGCTTGTCGCTGAGGGGTTATCCAATACTAAAATATTAATTACGTTTGAAGGGCAACAACTAACTTTAAAAGGAAAAGTCAAAAATAATTCTTTGATTCCGTTAGAATAAGATAATGTTGATCCCAATAATGTGCCACTTGAATATTTTCAATACAAACAGTTTGAAGTTTGTCCCAACTTTTCATGTCAAGACCGTAAGATGAAATGGTATGGGCAATTATTCTAAATTGCTAAGTATTTTTGTAAATTATGAAATACGCACAGAATGCTGAGGCATTGGTAATCGGATTTATATTGAGATGGACATGTCAAGGTTAACATGGGTTACATTTAGATGTCAAAAACGTAAGATTTCTTACATGAGTTTAATAAATTATTATTATTTTTTATACGAGGGCATAAGAAATTTCAATGTTCTAGAATAAAATAAGTTTATTAATGCTGTAATAGGTATAATAACCATTGAAATAAAGCTGTGCTATTTCAATTTTTAATTTTTCCTTTTTAGATTATCATAAGTTAAAAGCTCTGGAGAACTTTTACCCATACACTTTTTACATTTCCGCTTCTATTTACACAGTAGTTTTTATAATTATTAAGACTATAATTATTTTACTATAATTATTTTACATTCATGTATTAATCCAGACGCCCACTTCCCGCCACAGCGATGTCAGTGTTATAGAATAAATATATTATTGGGAATAAATGTTCAAAATCTGCGAACATCTAGTTAGAAAAATACAAATTTACTCATAAAAGATGAAGATTTTAAACATAATTGAAAACAGTCGGAAAAAGAATAAAAACCTCCAGGAAGTACAGAGGTACAAAAAAACAAAAAAGGAAAAAGTAGTTTTGATACAGAAGCTAAGAGAAAACAATATAATAAAATGTAACAAAACAAGGAGAAACAGAAAAAGAGAAATCAAGTTCTGATAACAAAACTTCACCACTAGTTTCCATAATGCCTGCAGGAAGCCGCACTGCGCGTGATTTGTCATATTGATTATTAATCTGTTGATGTTACAATTCGTCAAGTTTTTGCTTGTTTAATACAACAAATAAATGTGCGAAGATTCAAATGATAACTGTAAATTGTAAAAAAAAATGTTCATGATTTTAATTAATTTAAAAATATTCCAGAATAATATTCTAGGTACATTCTCGTGATTTTCTGTGCTATAAGAGTGTACTTAATTACCCCACAAATGCAATAAAACTGTGTGCTTTATGTACCTGATTCCGGCACTCGGCTTCAACATGAGCCAACTTCGTTTGCGCCAGCTCCAGCTCCAATTCCCGAACTCGTTCCTGCGCTCGACTCAAAATCGGGTCAACGCGATTTTCCACTGGTTGAGAAACGTCTGAAAGAACGTTACTCGGCTCCTTCAAATGACACCTGCACTTATCGCACTTAGCAACTTTTGTCTGCAAAATAAATATTGATCAATATCAAGAAATCTATTCACCCACATCTACCGATATCTAAAAGGTCTTGTCCTTACACTAAGCTCATTCAAAGATGTTTTCGCATTGTTACAGTCATCCTCCAAACGTTGACATATCTGCAAAAGTGGAACAAAATTATTCATTGATAACAGATACATTGAGAAAATGCAAATAGACCATTTTTCTTATCAATTTCACAAATCTACAAACATATCCCTTTCTTAAAATATATTCCAAAGAGACAAAATATGAAATTAAAATTGTTTTCGCAATATCGATTTTTGATCGAATGTCGTTAAACGATCCTCTTAAATAATTACTAGTCATGAAAACGTTAACTAAATGCCAATCAATGTTGACGTGCATAAATCGCGCACTCTCATCGATATAACATCATAAAAAGTAAACAACCCGCGGCATAATACCATTTCGAAACATTTCGCAACATCGCTCGTTTCCAATCACATTTACAATCGCGCTCCAATAAGGCCGTGTTTTATTTATATAGCATTTTTCTGGTATTAATAACTTGCCCCACTCGGTTTACCTGTTGAAAATGCTCTTAACAACGCAGACAACTTTTGTGCGCCGCCGAAATGATAAAGAAGAAATTCTTTGACCATATCAGTTAAACATTTCCATCCAATACCATTAGTACTGATTCTAATTGTATCTAGATGTATATAGACAGATTGTCTATATACATCTAGATAAACTTTTTGACAGTACGGTTTTTGACAGTAAAGTGACCAAATTTGTAATATAATTTTGGATCACTAATATGGAAATCAGTTTATGGCATGTAATTGTACTTCCATATAAAAAGGCTTTTTCGATAATTTCTAGGCGATTTTTGGCAGCATTTTATACGAATCTAATAGTTCTGTTGGATTTTTTAATTGCCGTATGTTCTAGCTGCAAATAGTGTTTCGCATCGCATCACTGTGGTTTATTACTCTTGCGACTATCATGGCTAATCATAAGTGTGTCATTGATAAACAAACCATCGAGGCGACGAAACATTTCATTTGTTCTTTGTTCTACAGTATGCTAGGAAATGTGTACATTATTTTAAAAGTGGCTTCAGCCATCTATATGATTGAACGTTTGCGAACGCAAGCAGTTATTTAATATGTGCTGCTTTGATAAATGCATTCAAATGTGTTATTCAATAAAATTTAAACATGATTATTTTTCAGCGTACATACAATTTGTGCCAACTTGCTACGGGTGAATATTATTTACTTTTCAGGAAATTTTGGCAAGTATTTTAATCATGTGAAATCGTTATCTTTCATTATTACTGCATTACTCAGAACTTATTTAATTTAACTGTTGAATTAATTAAAACTGGAATTTTTATTTTGACTACCAATTCCATGTTGATTTCCAATTCCATTCTATTCTCTTCTGGTGATGTATCAATGTTTTCCATGACCAATTTAAAATGCTTAAAAAGAATTTGTTTTTGTTAAATTCCCCTGTCTGTTTTCAAACATACAAACTCTAATTCCTATCTATTCTTTCCAGATAGAAAGAAATTTAAAAAATGCATAAACCGGAAATCATTCAATTTGGTTAAAATTTCTTTTGTATTATTTTCTATCAAAAAACAAACAAGCCAATCATCTATCTTTTGATATTGCAAAATACATAGAAAAATGTTAAATAATTAACACTACAGAGTGCAAACTTGAGTATTCCGACGCACTTGTTTGTACTCGGAGATGATGCTGCTATTCCGCCGGCCTTCCAAGTCCGTCCTCGCGACCTCTCTCTGCAGGATCTCCTTGATCTGCATCAGCTCGTGCTCCAAACGCTGTTTTTCCTCCTCATTCCGCGTGACCGTGACGCGCAGTTTCTCCACCTCGTTGTTGTACTCTTCCGCATTTTCCTGCGCCTCTGAAACAGCCACAAATCGTTATCGCAAACCATCGGAATCAATCACAGTCCCATTTCTCTACCGTGCGCTAATTACTATAATTATAATCAAAAACAAATTCAGCACAGTTGCGCAATTCGACTATATTTATTCCCTCGTCGCACTTAGTTGAACTTTCTCGGCCGAAATGCGACACTTATCGAAAAGCGGACGTTTTTGTCCGAACGCGCTTCCACTTTCTTGGAACTTATCGCAGACGGGAAATCCCCGTTCGTTTGTAAACATTGCCACGTGAGTCGCGTCGAGACGGGAGCGAAAGCGTATTTGAAAATCCATCAGATACGTTTGACTGATTGCAACTGAATCTATAAGTGTGCAATTTTTGGCAGTAAAGTGTCCGAATTTGTAGTATGATTTTGGACCACCAATGAAAAGATTTTCTTGACGATTATATGTAGTTTTTAAATTAATTTTATATGTATCTAATTTCTGATGGATTTTTAAATTGGGAAATTTGGATTCGCGTACTTCTCAGTAAGGCCCGGCTGTCACGTCGTGGCATTTCAATAGGTGCTCGCTCACGACAGACACTGAACACTGCGAGAAATGTGCTGTGCCGCGCGCACGTGTGACGTTGCGACACGCACTTTGGCCCGGTTTAAACTGCGAGTGTCGATCGACGCCAGAACGTTTATTTATTGCTTAGAGTGCTTAGCCATGCGGATTCTGATAAGTTGTCAGAGAGGGAGGGAGAGAAAAAAGAGAGTTAACGACGAGGAGAAACGGATCGGTCGTTCGCCGGAGATAAGACCGGGATTGAGTTATCAATCCTGGCATCTACGCCTCTTCGAGATAAGGGGCCGTTTTTTTCGGAATGCGAGACGATGAGCCATTGCGTCACGACCCGGTTTTCAGCAGAATCGGGAAAGCGATTTTAGTTAGGTTTAGAGAGACGGAGTGACGACAGAGTTTTCGGTCGGGTCGCAATTTGGTTTGATTCAAAAGATTGGGGAAATTTCAAAATATTGGGGAGCGGATTTGGGGATTTAAGGTCCGCCAAGTTGGTAGCTGGATGGAGAAGCGAGAATATATGCGGATAATCGAGTTATAATGTGACTCATTGGGAGGTCGTCCTTGTTGGATGGTTGAGAGATAGTTATTGAGATTGCATAGTTTATGGTTGGTTCTAGGTTTGAATAAAGGAGAAATATCTGAAGATTGTCAGGGGAAAAAACTTCACCAATTTATTATTTTTCTTTTTAATATTATGACTAAATGAAAGAGAGAAATAACGTATCCTAAAAAGAGAAATGTATTCCCAATGTATTCAGAAAAAAGGATTGGCGTTCAATTCTAATTGGTTGTTCATTTGACCCTTTTCTGCAAATAACACTTGCTCAATTTGTCTTTACTACTAAGTAAAATGTATTCAATTTGTACCATCATCAACGCCTCATAATTTCGAAAATGATTTTAAGCATTTCAACATGTTCTACAATTTACAATATTTTCAGACTTCCAGCTTTTTTTCTTAATCGCTTTACACTTGTGCGATTTGGCGATCTTCATATCATGTTTCGTTTTAGTTTTCAGCTGTCTCGGTGGTCCCCATATGTAATGTACTGAACTACATTATTTCTTTTAATTAACAAATTATTAATTAAATGAAAATCAATTATTTCTTATGTTTTATAAAAACGAGTCATATTATGTTATAACTGCTTGTTCAAATGGTTTCAAATACATTTAAATAAACTAATTAACCTAATGTAACGTTGAACGTTTTATTTAGAGAGAAAGTTTATAGATAGCATTATCAAATTAGCAAAAATATAGAGATATTATGATCACCCAATTATGACTCGTTCAATCAATTTAATGAAGTGGAATTGGTGGAATTTTAGATAATCAAATTGAGAATTTGCTGAACGTATAGCCGTGAGTCATTTAAAATGCGTGCAGGAATAGAAATAAATGAAAAAATGTCATTCTAATCACATACTTGAATTACGAGAAGATATTTCACTTCATTTTACATAACGTGCAGTGTGTAATTAAACTAATTACAGTTTTAGATACACGTGTGATGTGAAATTACTGACGAATTTCTTCAGATATATTTATGTAACATATTACCCTAATAGCACACAATATTCCTGAAATGAACCCAGACCAGAATATTTTGTATTTTTTTAATACTCCTGGTACCTTTCAGGAACATTAAATGTCAGTGACAAAATATTTCTGACATATGGACAAAATATTCTGTAATTTACCAGCAGTATTTCTGGTACATTTCAAAAATTGACAAATTTTAAATTCATAATTTTTTTTTAATTCCTAAAATAATGGAGCATCAGTTTTAAAACGTACAAAAATTTTTGGTTTCGTAAATTCTTCAGAAATATTTTTGGCATGTTTTGAACAGGAATATTTTTTCGCCAGTCATTTAATGTTCCTGCAGTGTACCATGAATATTTTAGAATATTTCTGGTGCATTTGAAATAATCCAGAAAAATTTCCCGGATACACTGTAGGAATATTACGTGCTATTTCGATATACTTGGGAACTAACTACTTTTGTGCATTTCTTTGAGACGGATAAACATTCAAGTGCAAACTAAGTACAACACGAATTTTGCTCTGATTATTGCATAACAACTAATTGCAATGGAATATGCACTCGATCGAAACGCGACAGTCAACAAATTTGGACAGGAAAATTGTGTGAAGGACTAAAAAAAGGTCAACGAAAAATAACAGAAAATTGTTCTGATTCGAAAAGGATTTTTATTTTGTATTGCATTGTCAACAACGTAGGTACGTCAGACAAAGAAGAGCTACAGAGTTTCACGAAAAGCAAAACAAGTTTTACAGCGCGAAGCCGAGCTTTTGGCATTTCTCTTAACGAATAGAACACAGCAAGAGGAAAAAAATTGACAAAAATAGTCATATGTAGAACACGCAGACGACAACACAATAATTACAAAAATAATGAAAACGCACTTCGTATGAAAAACTTTGAAATAAAAATAATTAGAGCCTTATCTGAAACTGATCTAATTTAATTGCACCAGAGAAAAATCTGCAAATCTTTAAAAGGATATCTGATTATTTATGTTTCATTCGTTTTTCATGTATATAATTGCACACGAACTACGTTCTTCATAATCATGCTAAAAATTGTATTTTGCTTTGTGACGTAGATTAGCCAAAGCGACACTAATTTAAATTTATATTGCCATTAATTAATTCTACTTTACTGAGATTCAGTGTATTTGTTGTTATCAATAATTATACAACTAAGCGAGTACACGATTCGTTTCGTGCAAAATGACTTCATTTGTCTTCAATTAATATAATATCACTTAATATCAGTCGTTTCTCTTTATGACACATTGCGATTTGCAACAAAAAAGCTGTTATGTACATTTTCGAAAATCTACAAGCATAAGTTCCTTAAACATAGAAACAGTTGCAACGGAATAAAAAATTATCATAAATTATAATAATAATAATATCGACATAAAAAACAATACGTTTTTCAACACCATTGCATTCGACACACAGTGAACATTGACTGACACAACGCTTTTTTCAATCTCAACGACAAAAAGTGCGGAAAAGCTGGGTTTGTCGCGTGCTTTTCTCTTTCTCTCTTCCCTACTCGAATAATTCGAGTTGGAATCCAAGTTGGAATTCCGACTCAAGTTTCCATCGTAAAAGTCCGTTTCAAGTAGGGTTTCTTTGGTATTGGACATTTCATACGTAAAAGATAAAGTTACCTTTCAGAGTCGTGAATTCGGCTTCATATTTTTTCAGTTTTTTAAGCGTTACGGAACATGCGTATTTCATAACTTGACGGGACACTTCTTGGTTGCGACAACGCTTTGGCAGGTGGACTCGGAAGTACTTCAGAATGCTCTCGAAGTCCAGTTGAAGTAACTCTTTCTTACACAACTGGAATAATCAGGATCATTCATTAACAAGGTTTGTTACGTTTCAATAGAAATATTGCATATAAAACTAATCTTTCATTAAAAGAAGTTAATTTTAAATTGTCAATTATAAATAACCTTCCATTATTCACTTTGTTAGCTATGCACTAATATTTCAAACCTTGTAAAAAAATTGTATGGGAGCTCTTAGATTTTGTCGATTAAGAACGTTCAAACAAAAAGTTAAAATAAAGACTGAGCTTTACAAAATGTATGTAAAGAAGTACACGTTGATTATTTATTTTTACCAGAGTTTCAACGATTTTTATTGTCTAGTTCTCGAGAAATTAATTATTGAAGTCAAAGTTTCAACGGTGATTTAATTGAGCAATTTAATTGCATTATGTTGAGAGTGTTTAATTTATTCGTAATTCAATTAAGATTTTTGGTAAGTAAAAAGTATATGATTAATAGTTTATGATATAGAGAGGATCGATAAAATGAAAGATGAGAAGAATTTATTGTGCAGTATTGAAGATATGTGATTAAGAAATAACGAAAAAATAAAACAAAATAAAGAAATCTGTCATAAACCCAGTTTACGTTTAAATTAAATGATTATCTTTTCAAGTAGAAAGTATCTTCTATAATCAATTGATTTTTTGTAGAAGATAGCGGTGACGTGTAAAAGTTTCATAATCATTTTGTTATATTGGAAAAATCAAAAGAATGTTTCCACTTGATTTTCACTTGAAAGATTCTTCCATGTGGAACAAATTGAACGACTAAAGCGTTTTTCTAAAAACTAATTATTTGAATCATGGAAATTAAAAAGCCACTAATCTAGTAACTTTTTGACTTCTAAATCACCTTAAACAACAAACAGTATTTCCGTAAAAAATGCTTATATCAATGTCTTTTAGCTCACCGTTAACAAAGCAAGCGCCACTTGAAAGAGCGTATCGAGACCTTGTAATAAAAATACGTCTAATATATGAAAGACGAGATACAGAGGGAATCGAGCAGTGAAAAGTGTTAGAAACCATTGAGCAGCAAACATGTGCGTTTCGACGCCACGATCACAGAAGTGCTTGTACAGTTCCGGTAATTGGTCCTAAAATGTATCCAATTCAATTAATATCATTTAATATGGTCCACCTAGTACAGTGTAGTGATACAAGTTTTAAAAAATTGAGTAATTATGAATACGTACCTGTATCAAGCGATTAAGTTGATAAAATCTCATATGGAGATTATCGAATCTGTCTTTATATAAATCCCGCAATCCATAATCAAACATTAACTTCACCAGTACACAAAATGCTTGCTCTTCTGGCATCTGAAATTAAAAATTCATCTATAAATGAATGACAAAAGAAATTTCTTCGTGTAGCAGTTAATTTATTCATCACATCGTGAAAGATTAACTCCTTAAATAAGTTTGCAAAAACTAGATTGAACATCAGGAAATTATTTTAATTCTTTGCAAGTCAACTGAATAATCAATTCATTTTCATTGCTCCACATAATCAAAATGTATGCTAAGTGTAAATACTATTGTTTTGTTCAATTTATTAAAAAACGTTAAAAAAATCAGTTAAATGATATCTAAAAATATCGTTCAATTAAACAATTATTAATTTTCAATTAATAATTGTCACTCACGTGCAAAAGTAGGCTGGCTACAAGGAAACTGAGCCCCTGGCAGTAACCAACTTCTTCGTCGTACGCAGCGTAAGCGCGGCTGATTTTATACAATGAATCTTGTCCCAGTCCCCCTGATTCTTTGAAAAAATCATGGGCGGGGAACGTCCTGTTTATATCCCTCAGTATAACACCTTCACAACTGCTTTCCTGAAAGGATTATATCGCTTGGTAATAACTCATATATGTGTAGTTACAATAGTTGTATGATTGAAATCGACCATTTACCTGCATACTTAGTATGCAATATTTGTCAATCATTTCTTGCGAGTTATCGCTATTGCTAAGCCTTTGCCAAACTTCGCCCCGCAAAGCCTCCGGAATGCCCTGTCTGACCAGTTTAACCAAAAGTTTGGGCCGTTGTTCGTTCACCTGCCAGCTGTCCAGTACTTCTTTCCAGCTGTCTAAAACTTCCTCGGAACAATCCTTTGGAACTTTTCCGGTACCGCTTAACATTGGCTCATCATCGTCTGAAGCAAAGCAAAACTTTACTATCAATAGCTAATCATTCAAGAATAAATCAATTGTTTAATTTAAATGAGCTTTTTTAAATTTAAAACTAATTTTTATTCTTTTTGTGAACTGCAAATTCATTTAAAAGTCATAAATAAACTATTATTACACATATAAACTATTATTACAATATTTCAATTAATTGTAGCCAATCAAATAATTAAAACAATGATGTATTGGCTTCTATTCATTTCCTAATTAATATCACTGAAATTTGTACTTGATGATATTTGGTTAAAATTGTCGATTACCTTTATTTGAATGATTTGTATTATACGATATTTAACAAAGCTTATGAACTTGTTTTTATAAGTATTCAATTAAGAGTTATTACTGTATTAAATAGTATAGTATCATTGATTCAAATCATGATTTAAAACAAATTTACCAATGATAAAATATTTAAAGAATAAATTGATTAATTAAAAATTATTTCAATATAACTCGGAATTACCAGAAGTGATGTCTTCCTTTGGAGTTAACGTGTCAATGCTGGTAAGAGATGGCGATCTTATCAGAGAAGAGAGATTCAGAGTTAAATTTAGTCGATTGCTGCTCAATTCGCCGGAAGTTTCGATGCTTTGTACTTCGTAGTGAATATCTGCATTATCGCTGTTTATAATCTGCAAATTTGAATGAAATGTAAGTCCAAATCACTGAAAAATCCCCAAAAAGTACATATTCAACTACGGGAAGGAAGATGAGACTCTTACTTCTTTTGAATGTAAATAAAATAACTGGATGAGATTCTTTTTGTTGGGCAGGAACCAAAACCTTTCATTCTGCAAAGAGACCTTCGCCGATGTCTCGATTGGAAACCGCACTGGGTCTCGGATTCCGCGAATCACTAGATCTACCGCGACTGTCATGTCTATCTTTTCTTCTTTGAGAGTTTCAACGTTAAAAGTCTGCAATGACTGTTCGTTTGGGTCCCATCGACCGGAAATATTGTAACACTGTCGATCCTGCTGAGTATTGCTGTTGTCCTGCGGAGAACAATACACTATTTAGAAATAATACTATAAATGACAATTACGATCAATTAATAATTCAACTTCAACTCATGAATAATTAAATCGTTACTAGAACAATCACCAATGTTCCCATTTTCTCGACAAATATCGTTTTTGTTAAAAAAAGATATTTGTCTATTGAATGTTATTAGTTAATTGTTCATCGTATCATTGGATAGGTCGTTTGAAGTAAATGCGAAATAACCATTTCAAGTAATCTCATGTCACTGTGCTTGACGTTCCATCCCGGACTGACCAAAATGCCAAAGCACCTTTCAACCTCGAGTTTGATACCACCCTCCTTGTTCAACACCTGCTGGATGCTCAAACAAATTTGCTTTGGTACATTACTCCTGAGCTTGAAGCTGTTCCGATCCCGAGACACGGTACTCGTGCCTTTACCGTCCTCTTCTTTGATCTCCATCGTGACTTGGAATATAAAGACTCGCGAAGTTGCCTTCTCGCTGTTTGAATTCAACCCATTGAAATCGCTTCCCGTGAGCGAACTTGTCATGGAACGAGGGATCCTTTGGAATGCTTTCGCGAAACATGCCGACACTTGTCCAACCTGAACATTGTAATAAGATTAATTATAAGCATTTGTATCTCACTGTATAATGGTTTTATTACTTTGTTTTATTACTCTGTTTTATTAAGACAGAGAAAAATAAAAAAGTCAAGTTGAGTAATTATTAATTACTGTTTGTATGTCTCTAAACATTTATTTATTTATTTATGTTTTTATTTCTTCAGTTACAACAGGCTATTTTAAGCCCAACTTACATATTAGTGGTATTTATTAATTGTATTCATATCGGCTAAAATTATATTAATATCACATATAAGTTGATTACGCTGGTTGACTATCGAATTTAAGGAAGATGGATTTCGCTTTATGTTGAAATTGTTTGAAGGGAAG
>JABFPB010002913.1:0-18584 GCA_022817645.1 Ceratoteleas bidentatus | reverse complement strand
TTTTAGGAAACAGTTGTAAGAGTTATTTAAGCATAAGAAGCAAAAAATCAGCTATTTAACATTTAAAACCAGAAAATAAGATTATTTTACCATTTTCATGAATTTTTGTGGTATTCAGGGAAACTTTGTCATATAATCCTGTTACGGCTCACTGTTGAGTAGTTTTCTGGGCACAAAATATAAAAAATCCAGCCACTTAGGATAAGTTCAAAAAAAAATATGTTCGAAAAACTAAAAAAAGTACCCAAAAATGAGTTTTTGAAAGCTCGGTGCGCACTCGGGAAAAACCAAAAATCACTTTTAGGTTTACCTGGAGTGTTTTTTACCAAAAATTTTTCGTTTGAGAGATGAGCCAGCAAAATCGAAAATTTTCGAAACACCCTAAGATATATATATTTCCAAAATATGGCAATATATTGGCAATACATTAGAAATACATTGGAAATATATTGCCAAAATATATCGGAAATATATGTTTGCTATATGCTTTGTTTTACCAGGGATAAATTCAGAACCCTACCCTGGTACAATGAACATAGAGTTTCAGGTTCAAAAAACGTCTTAAATATTATGAAAAATGCAACAGAAATTTCACTGTCATAACAAGCAATTTCATATACATTCATACACAATTGAGTACAATTTGGAATGCATTCTCAATTGTACCCGATTGAGTATGAATGTATATGAAATTTCATGTTATTTCATGTTATTACTGTGAAATTTCTGTTACATTTATCATATTGATTAATACTCGTTTTTTGATCCTGAAATTCTATGTTCGTTGTACCAGGGTGTGGATACGAACCTGCAGGGAGAAGGTTCATAAACGTATCCATACCCTTCAAATAAAAATGATATTTTAAGTTTACTAAATTCAGAATCCAGTACTGAATTTAAAACAATTCAGTACTGCATTCTGACGCATTTAGAACGGTTAAATTCCTACCCGTGTTCCTAAGAATTTGTTAAGAATTTGTTAGGAATACATAGGAAATGTTTCACATTTCCTATGAAATTCAAACGTTTCCTACAAAATCTCAGGAAATATTGAACAATTTCTTAGCAATTCTTAGGAACCATCGGATATGTTATTACTAAGGTATGAGTGACTCATTCAAAACTCGTTTCCAGAATGAGTTGAAAGTCTCTCTACCCTCCTATAACTCTGAATTTGCCCTATTTGATTGACTCCGACACCTCGACTTGCTATCCAAATACTATCAACAATGAGCCGGCCTACGCTTGATGACTTCGGGACGTAGGTGCACCGAGAAAAATAACTCCCACGGCGTGTGACTTTCATCGGAATTTTGCTCGTAAAATTGGCGGGCGAAGTTTTCGAACCGGCCGCCGCGTCTCGGACGCGAGGTTCCCTTATATTTCCCCCGGGACTGTCGGGGAGCTAAGATAAAGAAAGATACGATCGAAAGATACGGCGGTGGGAGTTGCGAACGGAAGAGGATCAGGTCTCGGGAAGAAAACGAGCTCGGTCGCAGTTTTTTTCTCGAGCCAAAAAGTAATCCTTATGGAACTGTAATGAAGTTCCTGCGCGGTTATTCTGCTCGGGATCGCGACAATTGAAAAGAACGTCCCGGGCAAAACGACGCTGAACAATCGCAGATTCAAATGAGGCAAATTTTCGGCACGACACCAGGACGACCACTGCGCGACGTGGAAACAAACGGGATCGCAGTAGATTGTCTATTTTAAGTGCTTATCATAATCTGGTACAAGTTACGGTTAGGTGAAACGAAAAACGCACGCCGAGAGCACGTGAGCGATCGCGCCCTCTATAATTTACACCGAAATTCGTTCTACGCTAGATCTTCGTTTCGTCGTTCTGCTTGGTGCCGATTTGGGCTAGAGTAGTGTTATAGTTTGGTGGTGTAGAAAAAGAATGAGCCACTGGAGTTTGGATCCTCGACTGACTTTGAGAGATGAATGGTTGGAAGGTGTGGGAAAAAAGTACCTTAACAGAACAGGAAGGTTTGGGAATCGTTTTCGAAAAGGAACAGCAAAAGTATTAGACAGGTTTCATGAAGGCATGAGAACTTTTTTCAGGTTTATATAATCTTCCGAATCGACAGAGTTCTAGGGAAGTTTAGGAAACGTTAAAGCAACTTTGGTGTCCAACAGTTTGGCAACTTTTTAGAATAATGTTACTTAAACATTTATAAAATGTTTTGGTAACGCTTAATGTTATTAAAATTCATCTCAGTCGAAATCGAACTTAAGCCTCAAACTTGACAAGTGTTCTGTTCCGTTCTTCGGAAAAAATTTACTAAAATTCCCGGAAACCTTGTCAAGCGGATATTCAGAAGTTATTCGAACGTTTTAAAAACGTTCTCAACCCTTCCTTAAACGATTCTGATACTTATACTTCTGTTCTTATGTTCTGTTCAGGAAGCATTTCTTGAACCTTTCAATTCTGCTGGGGTAGGTACGCTTTGAAGGAATTGCCTACGTTTTTCAGTTTGTTTAAGATTTTTGTAATAATAAAAACATTGGATGTTTATTTGAAATTGTAATAATGAAATGTATATATGATTACTATTAGTATGTAACATAAAATATAAGTTGGTAAAGTCTTAGAAAATAAAACATTGTTTTTTCTACCTGATAGTGTGCAAAGTTATGGAAACTATTCTAAGCTTTTTATAACAAACAATAACTGTCAAACTGAAAAACTGCTGTCATTCCCACATATTTTCAAAACCACGTGGATAACTATTCTGCCGAATGAAAAGTATTGCATAGGATATAAATATCAAATTTAAACCCTTAGAAAATGATCGACATATTTCTCTCATACCCATATAATTTTAGCTTTCGATCCAACAAAACAGACTTCCCAGTATTCTTTTCTCACATTACATCATTCTCTCAAAACCTAATCGTCATAATCTTCTGTACGTTTTTCTCCAAAATCAGAACATCCCCGTGCGTTTCCAATAGAATGCACTCTCCTTTTATACACAAGTCGTAGTTTTCTAAATCGTCAAAATCACTCGGAAAACTTTTGTTTTGATGAACGTTTTTGACAAATGTGTTTTTAGATTTTATTTACGAAATTACGAACATATTTATTCTAAGAATCGATAAATATGGTGAAAAATACGATGTTATCAAATCTCCCTGCAAACGAAAACCAATTGAAACATCAAGCAAAAAATCAAGCAAACATTGAATCGTTTACAATATCGTTTCTTAATTGGTTCAAATTGTACTTTCAAACTGTAAATGTTGTTTTATTCTATGAAATTAAGTGTTATAAATAAATTCTATTTTTGTCAAACTGTAATGTTATTTTAAATTAAAACTTATCACCCCGTGTCGTGGTAATAGGTAATTACAAGCGTCAAACAATTCGTAGAAAAAAATTATTATTATCATTATCTTAAAAAGTATCCTGATACTTACTAAGTTTAATCTGATACAATTTTCTGAAATAAAATTGATGGTTTAAGCCAAGCAAACTCACTTGTTCAAATAGTATGAGTTGGTTCAAACCAATAAAGTAAATACTGTTGAACCGGCCAAATCCGTTAGATTCGAAGTGAAAAGTATTGGAATTTTTCTATCAGTTTCAACTGGTTTTCGCTTGCTGAACTGTATTGCATAAGGCCCATATTTGTAACATTTTCATTCTGGGCAATTTTCAAAGACACTTAAGTATAAATCGAAGTTTTATTTAATGCTTTGTTGTTTAACTTTTCAATTTTATTAATATTTAATTAACATGTTTTGCTATTCGATGTTGTGTTAATGAAAATTACTATAATGTAACTGCCACAAATAGGGGCTTTGATGTTACAAATTGAGACTTTCTTCTCCTACAGAACCACACAGGTCCAGATTGTACATTCGATTAATCACATGGATCCATATAAGGACTTTTATATGTCTCATTCTAGTTTCAGTCTAGCTCCAGTATGTGGAGATTTTTAACGGTTCAGATTTTGAATTTATAATATTATATTATATCCCGTGTTTTAATTTCCTAAGAATTTATTAGGAATTTGTTAGGAATTCATAGGAAATGTTTCACGTTTCTTTTCACTCAAATTTTCCTAAGAAATTCTACCATTTCCTACGAAATCTTAGGAAATATTGAACAATTTCTTAGGAATCCTTAGGAACTTAAAACAAGAGATTATAACATTATATACGCATATCTACTTGGGGAGAAAAATGTTACTGATTCAAAAACCACCTTCTTACAGAACGTAGAATTTTTTTAAACAATAGCAAATTCTGTTGGCTTATATAACATTTTTTTCTCTCCATGTATTAGAACTTCTCAATGCTAATCTAGACTGCATTGAATCTGTTTAGTTTGTTCTCTCCACAACTTGGATCTAGACTAGATTAAAACTAGATTTATTGTTGGCCATCAGACCATGGATTAAATCTGGATCTTCTGCCATGGTTTGTTGGACTTTTCGCAAAATTTCCCACCATCCGAACATCCAAGCAAAATTTTTCCCAGTGAAGTACGACCTATCTCCGAACGCACGATTTCCTCCGCGCCTTACCTTATGATATGTTCAAAACGAAAACGATGCCTTACCGCTAACTTACGTATTTGTTTCCGCGAGTTCCGTCTGCGAGCCGACGTCCGTTTTGGTCGCAATTCTGACAATCGAGTGTCGCCGATTCAAAGTTGCGAGCGAATTTACGTAACGCTTGGATACGGCCGACGAGTGTTCCGCGGAATTGACTAAGAAGGTTGATGCGGACTCAGGTGTCCGGGCAACTTTTGTGAAGTGCAATTCGGTCGGACGCGGAACCCGAACGGGACACTGTAATCGATATAGTACATCACGGTTAAGAAAGTGTCACAAACACGGTGTTTATGTATATATGTATACGGAGTACATGGCGATATAAAAATTTGTCTTAGTACTCTATCTAGGCGGAATCGATAGAAAACATTACGGAGCGCAGGGACATCGCGAAAAAGTCGCGTCTCATAACGTCGATATTTATTACAACGGTGAAAATATTACAAAACAGTCGAAATGCGAGACGTGCCGGAAACGATTGTACAAAACAAGCTTGTTTAAGGTAGTTCATTGTATTCAGAAAATATAGTTTTTACACACTCTCTCGCCTGTTTAGCCACGATCCAATATACGATCTCTGGGGATTTTTCACGTGCGATCATGAAAAAGTTCGGAGGCGAACGAAGGCCGAAGGATGAAGAGCCTGGTTGAATGCTGACGATGTTATTCACGGAAAAAAATGACATTGGCATTTTAGAAAAACGTGTAATACATGTTTTTTCTGTCATTTCATTATTTTAAAAAGATAATTTGTTTATATTGAGCTGTATAGTTTAATTGAAACAACCTCATTAATATAATTAAAATATATGATTACATTACTAACCAAATTCAGATATGTTTATGACATTTATAACGTACTGATATTTCTGCCAAACGTTCTAGTTGATGCATTGTTTTACGTGATTAGATTATTGTAAAAAGTGACAGCGAGACAGCGGTAATAACGACAACGTTCGAAATGAGCTATTTTATTCAGAACATCTCAAAAGAGTGGAAAAATTCACCGACAATTTTATTGTTATTAAGAAAAACATTTTTTAAATAATTAATGTTGTTTTATGTGAACATTTCCGAGAAGTAATGGTGACAAACAAAATTATAGAACAGGATGTAAGCGAGGAAAATTGTTTTAATTATATATTTGAGTGAGTTTGGAATATATGTGTGAAAATACAAAAAAATGTTGTTTTATTGAATTATGATATTAAAATTTTGTTATTATAAAGGAACAATTAGGGAAAGTCTCCTGAAATATTTAAAAATGTAAATCCTTCTAAACTACGTTTTTAGAATTCTTAGCATTTGATTTTTAGCCTTTTTTATACATTATATTTGTATTAATTTCTTAAGTTTAATAAATAAGTATTGGCACATTTTTAACGATATTAACCGATTGTTTAGTCTTTATTTGAAAATTAATGGAATAAAAATTAACACAGTGAACAATTCTCTATTAAAAGTCCAACAAAATTTTGATTCTGCAGATCTACTTGAAAGACAACGGTATTTTGACATAACTTTTTACGTACAAATTACTTTGATAAACCTAAAATATGCTGAAAAGTCTTTCCGATCATTAAATATTGAAGACCTTTGATTGTAGTACTGATTCAGTAGTAAGAATTAAATAAATTTTCCGACAAAACTATTTAGACAAATGTATAACTTACAATACAAAAAACGCTCCTTCAGAACAAAAGACTTATCTAGGTTATTAATCTGTCATCGTATGTCATGTTTTAAAACTAATCGAATTCCAATTTTTTAAATTTGGTTACGTATCCTCGAAATTTCTATATTTTTATTCAAGATGGATCATTTTGATTCAAATTAATAAATTTATATAACTGATACAATGAAATTTACCATTGAAATGAACAAAATAAATGTGGGATGGATTAAAACTATTCCTTCCGCTGAATTAACTATATGACATTTAGTCCGCGAACTTCAGATAAATGTTCTGGTTGATTTAACCAGAATTCTGACTGTGCCGTCAAACATTTTTTTCCGTGTTGAATCAGTGAGTCAAACGTTCGGTATAAATGGTAGAAAGGTTCCTCGACTTAATTAATCTATGATATTTACTGTCGAAGTTCAAATTGTCCGGTGTAAAAAATCGTACAAAATGGGGTTTATCGGCGCCGTTCCACAATGGCGACTTGAGATTAGAGGAATGGCAGTTTCGCATCGACGCAAACTCGCTTTAAAGTATACATTTCTTCAGTGCGCCATTCCATAGCGTATCTATTGATATCAAGAAATATAAAATTCAAATCACTCATGTTGTTCTCGATCGATCAGCATTCAATAGCGCTTGTCACGCGAAACGAAAATCCAAAACCATCGGACCTACGCATAAAGCATTCTTGGAAATCATCGATGATACATTGAATCGTGTGTTAGCCATTCTCTTTAAACAAATACCGTATATAAAAAGTTTTGGAAAGATTCCAGCTCGCCGACAAATGACGTCCCGGTCGACTCCTGAACGACCATGGCGGAAGGATTTTTTCGCTGTTCATACATTTGTTTATTCCTCACAGAGATGAGCTCTTATCACGAAAGTACTCTTAGTTATGATGTAAACGACTGTACAGAGTCTGCTGTAGTTTTGGTACAACAATTTATCGGAACAGTTTTAATAGCGCAACTGCAGATATCTGTTCAAATTCATACTTCCCGATAAGAATTTCGAAGAAACGGACAGCGCGAAAGGATATGAGAGATGTTAAATGTCCAACTGTCTCGATTCCAAGAGATTTTGCAGAATGTCTTTTTCACTTTCTCAAGTTAAACAGTAGATTTTTCCGCCATTTCACACCTTCCCAGACCCTTTCCCCCATACTGTCCATCTCTCCGCCAAGACTCATAATTTTCCACATAGGACTGGGGAAAATAATACACCAGAACGAAACCAAAGTAGGACTACAATGTGGAAGACAGAAATATGTAAACATTGGAATACAAAAGCATAAACACAGTTTGTTTGCATCACTATAAGGCTCAAACTTCAGTGTCAATACCCTTTTATCTCCAACCACAGAGGTCCAACTTTGTTTTCATTTTTGCTCGAGTCTTATTTTGCCCAGAGAATGTATGAAATGATGGTCACCATGGAATCGTTCCGTTGCTCTGTTCCTCGCTAAGGCGATTTACATTTCCGTATTGTCCTCTGCTTCTTCGTCTACTTCTGGCAAGGTATACACTGCTGATATAGATACCAGGTGCTCGTCCAACTTGAGAATGGGTTTGCAGTCTCTGGTCACATCTACCTGGTTATAAGAATCCTTGAGTATATTAATTTCATTCTCGTGAGCAAAGATATTGGACGGCGAATCGCTGCACAGACTCTCCTCCGTGACGTTTCTGTGGCAAAGGGTGCTCGACGGAAATTGTCACGAGGTCAGCGCGAACGGGTCCGTCGTCAGCTCGTCGACGCTCGGGCTGGACTTGACGGTGTCCGCTTTGTCGTTCTGGTGGCTCAGCCGGTGGACGATCTCGTCGTGGAGGATGTTGAAGCACATGGCGGTCAAGGCCATGCCAGACATAATGTAACAGGAACAAAACCACACCGTCACGTTGCGCGAATCGTGGAGGTTGTAGTTGGGGTAGGAGCCGGGCACCATGTCGCCGAACCCGATGGTGCTCAGGCTCATGAAGCAGAAGTAACTGGCGTCTGAAACAGTCGGTCCAGAGTTAATCGGGTTGCTGACATATATCGGTGAGAAAGGTGGTTTTAAGAGTGTTATAGCAGTCAAATTAGCAACTAAAGGGTAAAATAATTTAAAATTCAAATAAATCGGCCCAAACTACATCAATTCGATTTTTCGTGTCTCATTAAGTTCACTTGTTCAATTTTTTATTTGTGTACTAAGGTAAAGGGCAACATTAGTAACAATTTGACACAAGCCGTACTGTTTCTATCTCTGTCTAACACATTATGAGCAGTTGCAACTTGCACATTTACACTGGAATATTTTTTTTATTTATCCCGTAACAATACTTTTTCTTTACAGTTACGTGTTCTACAAAGCTTTCCCTATAATATATCAGTATTTCGGCAATATCTTAATACTTTGGGTGGTATATTTTTTAATAAAAGTAGCTAACAACCTACCCTACTTCATAAGAGCCTATGTAAAGTAGCTGTTTACGAGGCATACTTTGAAGTTATTTTTCTTGAAAATTAGACCCTGATTTTTATTACAGTTTCAGAAAGCTTATGATTCAAAGAATTCATTTTGAATAAAATAAACAAATTCTTTAATAGTTGGCTTATTGCTATAACATCCTTAAGTTAGAGATAAGCCCATTTTTTAAGTTCTATGCAGACTTGTTGAAGAAATACAAGTATCGATATTTTGTTACCATCTTTATACCTCATTACTTACACGATCGTGTGGATGGTATAAGTAATGTGTTAGTTTTGTGTTATTAACTTAAAAGTTACTTTTAACTTTACTTTTTTCCATTTTTTAACTTTTTACTTTGTTTACGTTTAACTTAATATTTTGAAATGTATCTAATGCGACATGAGAGAGATTATCCAATAAAAACGAGTCGGAGCCGAGTCGGAGTTCCAACCCGATTCAAATTTGTTTCCTCGTCTGTTTACTGGATATGCGAAAGTGCAATAAATTAGTTCTCAAATTACATTCGACATAATTCCTATGATAAATAACCACGTTACGTACTTTATGTAGGAAGCATATTATAACTTTTTATTGAAAACAATTACAAAGTTGTAACTTGAAATACTGAATTTCATACATTATATCTAACAAATGCTCTAACAGTTGATGTGACAATTACTGACAAATGCTATCTAAAATATAATTGAGTTTTATAATGGACTGTATAAACGAAGGGTGTGATAGCTTAATCATGATAAAAAAATTATAATAATTTATAACAATCTGAAACGCTCTTTGAGTAAAGTATTTACCGATTTTCAAACTTCATACGATTTAAAATCAGTCACGTAATAAAATATTTCGTATTTTGTTTCCAATTCAAAAGTAATAATTGCTTCCCACAAACATAATATAGATTGTACTAAAAATGAATAAGTTACATGATTACATCCACGATTGTAATACATGTAAACAGTAATACAGTGTTTAGCAATCGAGTTAAATATAAATTAAGGGATACACAATGCGTGATTACTGCCGTTGTTGAAAATAACTGAGAATACATTTTTCCAAAGGAATTACTTTTGCCAATGTTTCTACATTTTTTCATATCTTTCATACGATATTGAATTGGCAAATAAATTATCTGTAAACATTCTATCAATATTGAATGGTACACGGTTAAAACAGAGCGACGCATTTTTTAATCGGGGCAAATACACTTAATTTCGCTATTCATTTTATATTTCAGCTATACATATTCATCGAAAGAGTGATTTCGACTAAAAGCCTTATCATATATTTATCTCGATGAAAATTCTTTAATCGCTATTCAATTTATGTTTATTCAGTTGAACCAGGGTATTTTTTTAAACAGATTTTCAACGATAAAACATTTGTATGAATTTATAAAATTATATTTTGTACTGAGCATTACTTGTTTAAATAGGCGACTAAATAATGATTACGTTCCTTTTTTCCATTTGTTCATTTGAAATAAATTATTTTACATATTACCGAAATAAATGGACATATTTTAATATTTTGATTTTAGTATTTTGGAAAATATATAAAGAATGGGAAATAATATCAATACATAAAACGTTTTTGACTTATTGTTAAAATTAATCGACATTTCAATGATCAAATAAGGTTATATGTATTTACAATTTTGGCCGAAATGAACGATTGTTTGTTATTTAAAAATTGTAAAACTTTTGAATGTTGTCTTTTACAATTGTTATGTACAATATTTTTATACACTTTATTAAATTAACAGTATATGCAATAAATTGTTTAAAACATATCACAAATCCGAAACGTTTTGAAAATGTACATTTGCCATAATTAGAACTATGAATATTTTTTTACAAAAACTGACTGAAACAGAATCATTTTTTCAAATATATAACATATTTCCAGTTAATGTAAATTATTCTCACTTCAAAACGTTGAACCAAGTAAATAAAAACCTCGAAACAAACAAATGTGTACCTTGATATTATGTTGTTGATGTACGTAATTGGTCGTGTCATATAGTTTAATTTTATATTATATAATCGAAATATAAATAAATTGAGAATAAATAAATCATAATAACATGAAACATACATATTTATTGAAAACATTTTTAACCTAAATAAACATGAAGTTACCAGTCGAATGAAATGAAACTGACAATGTCGATTTAAATAAATGTTATGCAATTTAATATTCATAACTTTTATAAAGTAAATTTAAATAATTAGTTTATCGTACAAAATGTATAAGGTAAAGACTTTCTTTTTCGTTGAAAAACTATATTTTGAATGGTACAGGAAGATATTTTTCTTTATAAAAAACTGTGTTTTTCATTAAAACATATGCTGTTGATTTCAAATGAAAATAACATATTCTTGTACAAAATAATATATTCTTTCAAACAAACATTTCTTCAAGAAGACAATCTTTTTCAATCAAGTCGAATATTTCTGAGTGTACTCATGTTTATTATAAATATCGAAAATATATTTGGTTATATATTTCCAAAACTATTTTCTTCCCGGTGCACAAAATCTTCATTTTTCCCGAACGCTCACCTACGAAAGTCCATCCCTCCAGCTTGTGCAACGTGAACGCCCCGGCGACGATGTAGCACAGCATCGCCCCGAGGCAAATGCTGATCGGCGCCAGAATGGTGACATTCGGTCTGTCGCCGGAGCCCAAACTGGACACCTCGTCTTTCGGACTCGACTTGATCTCCACCGAGCTCGGGAACGTCGACGCGTTCGCGCGAACGTAAAACGGCTCCTGCAGTTGCATCTGCTGCTGCTGCTGCGCGAGCTCCTCCTGCTGCCTCTTTTTCTTCATGCGCCGCTCCTTCTCCTGCACGCGTGACAAATACAATTTGTTAACATTGCCAGCAAGCACTTTTACATGAATTTTGAATTCATTTATCGATCTTGCACCGGAAAAAAAACCTTTTTTCTGAAATTGATAGTTTTATAAGAAAAACAAAAAACAAAAAAAAACAGAATAAAATGATATCCTTTCAGGGTTCAGTACTTCGATATGAGTTAAAAGGTTTTATGACTCATTTGACTATTTTATTGAAATATCATAATTTTTTTATGGTTAAAGTTAGACAATTTTTTTGTACTACTATTACAAATGTAGTAAGGGATATGGCATATTATAAGATGTATGATGCTTGAAAATATATATGCAAAGGTTTTCGATCGATAAGGAATAAACTGTTACCCTATTAGAATTCAAAATCCAATTTGAGGTATAATAGTACATTACGCAACTAGGGGTGAAATTTCGTAATTTTTCACGAGGGCACTTGCGGGACTTTCGGAAAATCGAAATTTCCGCAGTGTCGCGAACGATATTTTTTACTGCGAGGGCACACTCTGAGAAAAATATTCTAATAAAAATTATTAGAATTCCACTAAATTTTACCATATCATATAGGAGTCGCGACGTATCGTATCCCATTTGGACAAATTTATTATATCTTCAAAGGAGACATTACTACAAGTTACAATAAATTTTACTATATCATCTGGGAAAAATTCTTCGAAGTCATACTAATTTTGTTCAGATGGGAAAGGATACGTCGTGACTCCTAAATGATATGGTAAAATTTACTCAAATCTTTTTCTCAGTGTACGTTGGAGTTTTCTGTACAGTATGAAAACTGTCTGTAGGCCAGTATTACTATAGATCTGCATTCGTCCAAAATAGCGTCCGTTGATTTGCCAATAGCACATTCAATTTTTTTCACATACTAATCAAAGGCTGACTCTGCAAATGACTCGATGTTCATAATCATAGCGAACGTTTGGATTCCGGCGAACGCCTTCCCCATGTACAGGAATGCTGTACACAGACGCAGATTCACGTCGAAAGCTGGTCTTCGGGATTGGTCATCTTTGGCACGTTTACATGTGAAAATCTGAGATTTTTTTCCTTCCCAACCAGCTCTTTCGCAGTACTCACATCGAAGTTCCATTTTATGTGAAAATCCGATCTTTTGGGTCTTGATGAACTTCAAGGCTTTTTCTCCGCACTCCTCGCACCTCGCTTTTTCCAGTAACGGAGATAGTCGATTGAAATCGAGAATGATGTAATCAGGTTGGTTATCTTGGTCTAATAGACGGTCTTCAAAACTTGAGTTCGTTCTAACTTCACGATCCAGATGATCTCCTGAAACTTCATCCTCAAGAAGGTCCCGCATTGCGTCTAGTTTTTTTTGTATTCGCAAGTTGTTCGTCGTCGATGATCATTAACTTGATCGTTGACAACAGCTGCTGCCGCTTCATCATTTGCACATTTTTTCCACCTTTTTGCTACCATCTCCCCATAGTTGCGAACAGGTTTCTTTTTTCGGGACATTTTGTTACCTATTGTAAAATTAGGTTTTGACATTTGAAAATTTTATATAAATATGTATCACTGATTACTTATTCAACAATGTCCCGCGAAATCACAACTTATTTACACTTGTTTCAACAGATTATTTACACACAACAACCTAGAACATAACGTATATGGTATAGGTATCTTCTTACTTCTTTACAAACATAAAATAATCGTCATTTTGACTGCACTGATGTTCTATTATACACGAATTCAAAATGATATAGATGTAGTTCATAGACAACAGGAACCTTTTCAGTTAAGAATCATTTCAGTTAAGATCATTTTCTGTCATTTTGTGGGTATCAATAGTATGAAAAAAGAGAAAAATCGCCACTAGTCGGACAGTTTTCAATATTTTGAAAAATTAAATTTTCTAAAAATTTAAGTGTGCTCGTTCAAAAATTTTCATCCGTTAAAAAGTTGGGTCCATTTTCTCGGAACTGGGACCCCCGCCAGGACCGTACTATGTACCCCTCAAATGACCTTGTCACATCATATATGATCTCAAAGTATCACTTGGATACATCGATTCTATCATAGAGCAGAAATTTCACCGGAGGCTGCCCGGAGGCTGACACGCTGTCGCAAAAATTTCTTGTCGTTTTAATTTATTAAAGTTGTATTGAAGTAAGTCAGATTTGTACATTGTACCCGATGAAAAATCTCAATTCAACATTACATGTATTTTTATTTATGGAAAATAAAATTATATTATACAAATTAATTGATAAAAATGATTTGTTACTTGAAGTAGTTTATATTTTTTAGCTTTAACATTCGAAAGTAATTTATATTTTTATGCATAGCAATTTACATTTAAGACATTTTTCAATATATATTTTCAATAAAAACAATTTAAATCAGACACATTTATAAAGCGGAATTTATTTTTAAAGACCTTATGTAGAAGTCAGTAATTTATATATTTTGAAAAAGAAAAACTAATTTGACACTACCTACGTAATATTATAGATTATGTCATTAGCCAAAGATGACACATTTCATCTTTGAAATGTGTTACGTTTCCAGTTGCGAACAGGTTTCTTGGAAAACAACTGGAAAACAGCTTGAAATTTGTTACGTTTCCATGATACGAGTGGTGGGAGTACATTTCAAGAGGCCTCCTCCCTTCGATTACCCTCTCTATAACCCCGACGAAAGGCCTCTATGTAGTCTCTACTGTATGTGCGTAGTTGAGGGTTAAGGATATGGTTTTTTTAATTTCGAATCCAAAGGACCTAACCTGAATTCGTTATCACCTTGAAGTGATAACTTAGTGTCAACAAAAATGTGGAACATTGTTTTAAGCCGTAATTGTATTAGAAAAGGTCTCGGATTAACTGTGGAGGCATAATAAAAAGTCGACGACTAGATCCAAGCGGGTACATATATCTATATCTCATTATACTGTGTGACGGTGCCACTAGTGTCACCGTCGACGATTCAATGCCAAACTATCTTGGGGTTTTGTTTACTTTGGCGGGAACGGTATTTTCGCGAGAAACTAAGCCCTACGTTTGATATCGACAGATTTCCGTTGAGATTTCGGTATGATGTTCGGTACATCGATTATTAAAACCATTTCTCAGGGCTCGGAAAATATGATGGAACTGGTACGTATTTCGAAAAAGACCTTCTCGAGAATGGGTTATGCGAGAGACTGTGTGTTCTAGGATTTATTATTCCGAAAGAGTTTCTCGACAGAGTATTCTTTTTTCCGTTTTCTCATCTGGTTTGCGAAAACTCAGAATAGTGAGCTTTTTCCTCTGTTTACCGGTTAATATCCTTACGAGATTGATTCTATTTGCTATGGTGATTTTCTTGCGGGATTATGTTTTAGTTTCGATTATTTTCTGGCGAGATTTATTATTTTATTTTCCGTTATTATTTTCTTGCGATAATGATTTGATTTATTATCATTATTCTTTTGCGGATTTTTTTAGCGATAACATTATCTTGTGAAATTAAATTAATGTTTTAGGATTAGATTGCAAATCCCGAACGGGATTGTTTTTCGAAAATGCGATATTCACTCGAGTGTGCTTGTGTGAATCAGGATTTATGTGCCTCGTTGTTTGAGTGGAATTGGATTTTACGTCGCGTATATCGGAACATTTTATTGGAATTTGTTTTGCTTACGTAATCTTTTTGTTGTTTTGGTATTATTCATTGCGAATTTTATTGGAGGCCCGGGATTGATACTTATTGAGAGTGTGCGAGTTTGTAGGACTGTCCGAGAACAGCGATGGACCAGGTATGGAGGGAGCTGCATCTGGGGGGGGGGGCGTCAGCAGGGCTTATCCTACGAGCCCTCCCCTCCCGCTCTTCCACGAAAAGCCCGACTCGACCCGAAGCTCTCCGAAGTACGGACGCCATCCTCAGCCTCTGGAAGCTAGCCCAGGGGCTAACTACCAACTTCGCAAGGGGACGCCTAACCACCTCATCTGCCAGACTGCGAGCCAGCCAACTTCCTCCACCCCCCCCCCCCCGGGACCTGGTTCACTCTCTCGGGCACCCGCTTGTCGGGCGTGCTACCGTTTCGCGAGCCCGAGAGGAGACTTCGAGGTGCCACCCTGGAACATCTCGTTTTGGTTCCGGCGAACGTCGCCCCGCTGGGAAATAGGCCAGCGGGGGAACAGATCCTCGTGCTTCGGGCCTGCAGCGCCGGTGGCGGTGGCGTCCAAAATGGGGGACGAACAGTCTCTTCGTCCGCAACTTGGCGCCAACAACTGGGTTAGCTACCGCGCACGAGACCCGAGTTCCGGACGACTTCACTTTTCGATTCTAGTGGTCCATGCTGTGGCACATTTAGACCATCTGTATGTTTATTATCACTTTTTTAAAATTTGTTGGGTATTGTCACTGATTTTTACGCGAAGTGTTGTGTGCCACGTGCAGCGACGGCAATGGCGGAAAACAAGATGGAGGGGAATGGGGCAAGGAAAAGATGACGAGGCAACTTTCGGCAGATTTTTCGAGGAGAAGGTCACGGGTCACGATGGAGTGTGGATACGAAACCAGCAGCGCACCAGGACCATCGTCCAGCACGAGCTCCAGTCCCCGTAACTGGCCGAAATTTTAGCGGTAGCGGTATGAATGTCTGATCATTGTCGGTATTTTGTTAAATTTTCTTTAAAATTTGCTTAAATTGTTGAAACTGTGGGCTTAGATTGCGTATCGCTGTAAATAGTACGGAAACTCGATAAAATTGGCGAGCGCCATTTTCACTCGCCACGTGGTTGTCAATTTGTGTCAATTTGTTTCGAAATGGTTTAGTATGAGTGCGTGAGACGGGACTCCCTTGGGTTTCAGAAGTTTAGGTTATTATAGATTTAGGATTTTGGATATGGTAGTTTTGGGAATTTGGGATATGGTAGATTTGGATTTTGGATATTTTAGATTTGGGATTGTGGTTGTTGAGAGATTCTAATTGGAAATTCGAGATTCCCGGAATAACGTTCGAATAACTGAGATATTTTCGGTAACGAATTGTGCGTTTAACAATTCGTTGTCGAACAGTGCGTTGTTGATTATGATTGAGAATTCGAGATTCCCGGAATAGAATTCAAGTAATCGCTGTATTTTCGGTAATGGATTATAGAATTGAAGTTTTGCGGTAATAAAAGTTGTTCGGATTTGGTTTTAGCGTAATTGTAGTGACATTGTAGCGTAATTGTAGTCCTGGGACATGTGTGCCGTTTCGAATCCCACATTCCCTATTCACGCATTTATTCCTTATTCACGTTTTTGAGATTTTGTTCGTCGACATTTAGGCGGAAGGGTTTAGCTTAATTACAATCACGTCCCGGGACATGCGTAACGAGTCCCGCATTCCGGCCGTGGATGTGATTCGCGACGTTTTTTTGGAATTTTGTTAGCGGCATTGTGTATGAATTAAACTGGTTGAAGTTAATCGGAAATAAAGTGTTAGTTGAGCTGTGCATTTGGTTATTTCGATTTTGCCACTAGGGAATCCGGATTCGGGGCGCGCAAACCACTTCCGTTTCACGTGACGGGAAATTCCATCCGGGGAAATCAGGAAACTAGTTCCAGGGAGAAAAACCTTGGTGGCGATCCTACAAGACAAATCTGGTGACCCTCGGTAGTATTGGGTATTGGTTATTTTCGGTAGATTTCGGATAGCTTCGGTGTAATGTCGAGAATAACTCGTTTCAGACTTCCCTCTCGGCGTCGCATCCGAGAATCCCGTCGCGTGGAGTAGGGACATGCAAATTCGGGATTTCGCCCACCTGTTTATTTTGGCATCGTTACAACTGACGATTTTGACAACTCCCAACCCCCTCCAATTATAGGTAACGTTAGAATATAACTTGAATGTAGGTTGCCTGTGGAACTTGCATGTTTCGCGTTCCTTATGGGACTTCAGTGTAGGTTCCTTATGGAACTGACTTTTCCGATGCCACTTCGGTGGAGGTTCCTTATGGAACTTGGGTGGAGGTTCCTTATGGATCTTCGGTGGCGTTTCCTTATGGAAGTTCCACAAGCAACCTATATAACTTGAATGTAAGTTGCTTATGGAACTTCAGTGGAGGTTTCTCATGGAACTTCAGTGGTTTCATATGGAACCTTCTCCACTGAAGTTCCGTAAGGATTATGGGCGTGGAGAATATTCCCGAAGGAACGAGGAATCTTACGAGCAGATAATTGAAGGTAATTAATAATAACATATACATTTAATTAGAAATAAGAAGGGCTAATTGAAATAAGAAAACTAATTATTACATGGCGTTTATAATTAACATTTTTTAATTACTCCTCTATTCGACTACATGGAAAGTATAAATGGACTAGTTGTTGGTTGATACCAAAGAACGCACTTGCATACAATTTAAATTATTCTGGAACTTCCAGAACGGTATACTCCGGAAACTGGACACCTCCGTTATGTTGGTAGTCACAATCGCCGCTCCACTGACATTTTTCTATCAATCCGGAAACGATGCGGAACGTGATAAATATACCAATAAATATAAGCGTGTTAGCGTGGTAATTCACGTGGATGAGCGTCAGCTGTTTCGTGCTGGCTACTCTCTAAATTTCAATAAGTGAAATTTCACTTCACTGCAAAAACTGCCGTTTTCTGAAGTGTTTTAAAAGTAAACGTCTGGACGTTTTAAACAGGAAGGACCCCGCACTAAACATATGAAAAATCGATCTTCGTCAGATTTGGCTGAAATTTCATTATGTTGTTCCTCGAAATAAACTGAACAAAAATGTTTAAGGTCCCATACAACAAAAATCGCAAGTTTGCAAGTAATTTTGAGTTAAAGTTATAGTTTTTGCCGATATTTTACGCCAAAAAGCAGGTATATGCAGCTCAGTCATTTTTGGGTCTACACGGAAAAAAAGTTTACCTAATTCCAGTAAATATTTACCTGAAATAGAGACAAGTAAACGAGAAAACCTAGTTCAACTCCATAGTTTAACTGATTCAGTCAAACTTTTACCT
>JABFPB010002912.1:0-18583 GCA_022817645.1 Ceratoteleas bidentatus | reverse complement strand
TCGCTTGTGATGAACAATTATGCATTTTAAAAATAAAGCCTTGAACAGAAAATGACAGTGAATACTGCAGAGAAAACTGCGTGCAAATATCTTGAACCCCCTCCGAGAAAAAAAATGTTGAAAAAGTGTCATTTTCAGGCACATGTAAAAAGATTGCCCCCTTAAGGCCAAAATCAAGTCTACTGCAACGTAGTTAGGGTCTTTTTATTTATTATTTGAACACGTAACAATTAAGTGTTTGTGCTATTTTAAAACATTCTTGGGATATGGAAGCATATGATCCATCTGAAAAATGGATCATATGCTTCATGGCCTTAATAGGAATTGATGTGACAAACATGATCAAAGGATTCCTGATCTAATTCATACGAGACCCTTATGAGGTATTCCAATGTGGCATTGAATCGAATGTAACGGTTGGAATCGGTTTGGCCCTGGTGTGGCATGCCCCTTCAGTGGCATGCCACATCAGGTCCTCATCAGGAAAACTGATCAGGTCCTAACCAGGTAATTTTGATGTGATTATGATTTGGCAACCTGATCATGGCCTTATCAGGATATGGTTAGAATGCCACATCATTGGATGAGAGTAACATGATCAGGGCCTCATCAGGTTATGATTAGGCAAGCCACATCATAACTGGGTAGTATGATATTCATATCAAATTCACTCATACATATAATGTTCCAATAGCTCGGGGACAAGTAAGACAAACTACAAACTGAGCATCGACGGTTCAATTCTCGTCTGTCTTTATATTTTTTCGGCATAATATGAGTCTCTTGAGGATTCCTCATCGTGCCCAAATCAATTCCTGATCTGGCCCTGATCTCAGCAAATCACAATTTTTAATATGGCGGTTGATGTCGTGCGGCCGTTGCGATCGCATTTTCTGCGCGTGCCGACGATTTGCCAGGAAAGCTCCGATTTGGAAAAAGATCCGTCCTGCGAGTGAGCCGACAACGATTGATTTCAATTATTCAGCCGGCGCAAGGGAGAGGCCGGCAGATCGCTGACTTCAAAGCAAAAACAGTAGTTCTGCAAAAGTGGGCTGCGCTGTTTAATAAAGAAATAAATCAAGTTGTGTTATGCGTCGCTTTCCTCTAATTGGATCTGCACAAAAGGCGCGCGCGGCATTGAAAGTCTCTCGAAACATCGCCGGCACTTGCTCCACCGTAATATATTTTAATAAGACTTTTCTAATTATGACGAAATAGTTGTGCGAACGCGTCTCAAAAAGTTTCACCGCGCGGGCTTTTAGTGATACGAAAAGGCACTTTGCGCAATTGCATTGTGATTTGACGCGATCAAATGCGGCGATTGCGCGAGCGCCTTTGTGCCGCGGATTTCATATTACAATTTCACGTTGCGGCGGAACAAGTGCAATGACTCGCGTCTTGCAAACGCGCGTCGACGGCTGATGCGATCAGAGCGAGTGAGAATGAGCGGCGGAGACACGAGAGTGACTTTGGGGTGAAGACAGTTCGGGAAATAGATCTTGCGGGTGCGATTTTGCGATTTATTTTTGAGCCACTGTTCGGGCGGAAAATAGCGATGTGAACGGTGCAAAAGGCGGGTAATGCAACAAAAACGCACATGCCGCGCGACAGTCGCGACGTTCGCGGTTTTGCGGAATTTGAGGTATCAGATTGAAAGAGAAATTAGACTTGTCTAGTTTCTCTTTCGAACTATAAGTTAAATGTATAAGTTAAATTTTCCTTGCATATTGTTACACCATTTGAGAATTTATTTATAACACTGTCAAACTATTCTTATTACAAATCATTAATTTAATCGTTAATTGAATTAATCGTAAATGACTCCTGAATCATAAATTAGTTTTGTTTAATTTGAGTAAGTGAGGATACGAACTTTATTCGCAATATACAACTATCTAAAAAACTGTCTAAAATATTCTTTTTATACTATTTTGGTAATTTCCAAATCCGATTTCGATCAAAAGCTGATGAAAAACGGACCTATTTACATGATAATTTTTCCCCGGGAGTATTCCCAGAACTACTTTTAGATTAGAAACCGTGAAAGTCACCGTCCTATTTGTCGTCGTACAAAAATGATTTGCATGTAAAACGGCGAGAAAATAAAGTTGGCGCATTAGAAGATATTACGCGGAATTTATCGATGTGTGCGCGCGCAAATAAATATACACGTATTGTTTGCGTGGACAACGAACAATCGAGCATGAACACACGGACTCTCGTACACGAGAATGACGCTTACGAGAACGCTTGATATGTTGCCAGTAGGTCAAGTTATTTAATCCTTTCCACATAAACCATTGCCGAAACATAGGAAATTTATGCTTAGCCTGTTCATGCCAAAACAGCGCTTCGCGAGGAGAGGAAAACAGGGAATAATTGATTTCTCAATCCGCTTACTGAATATTCAAATCTTTAGAATTAACGACAAACTACTACTTTTCGAGCTATCTTTAAATTCTGTATATTTAGCGACTGATATTTATTCAACCTGTTCTGCTCGAAATACACGCAAGGAGAATATCGGCGTTCGTGCGCTCGTGCAAGCGTGATATGCGCGTAAAGATAATAAAAGATCGTTCCGAGATTTCATTTATTTGGCGATATAAGAGTTGAAATATCGCACTATATTTTAGGAGGCTTAATTCGAATCGCTCCGTGATCGCGTTGAATTGAGAAAGGATTGAATAAAGCTTTTTAAGTGTGTAGTTTATGGATAATGCGATTTTCCCACACGTGACTACTCATTAGTGGAACGCGACCGACATTCGCAGTAAATGTGCCACTATTATTCAGGAAAAACGGTTAAACGTTTTCGAAGCTTTTATTGAATATTATTAACAAAATGGGACTTAATGAATGTTCCATTTAATACTCTGAATCGCGCAATCAACGTTTATATATTACTTACTTAGTAAGTTGATTCAGGATTATATAATGTAATTGAAAATAGTTTAGATGAAGACATAGTTCAACATTGTTGAATTAATTTTACTATAAATTTTAATTTTTCTATTCATTTGCACTTTTCATATAGGAAAATATAGGTCAATTTAAATTGCTGCAGAATTCGTCGAATTAGCTTAGTAATTTTTACGCCTTTTTATAGTGATTTATTCGTTGTTTGCTTAAACGAATAATTACCAATTAATTAGAGTATTAAAGTTTCTGTACATTATTCACCATTCATTATAAATTGATCTATAGAGGAAATAAAAACATTTACATCCTCCTTCACAATTTCATTATTATTTCAACTTACAAAAAGTAACAATGATGGTGATTATGCACCGAAAAAATTGTTTGACAGATTCAGGTAAACTGTTTAACTGATATAGGAACAAGTAAACAAAAATTCCTAGTTCAAGGTTACAGTTTAGCTGATTTAGTCAAACGTTTATATGATATATGTAAACATTTGTGTATATCAGACATTTTGTGTTTGTTTGTACCGACTTCTTATGGATATTTTTTTCCGTGTGGGAAAGGTCTACAGTATCTCATTTAAATTGTTGAATATCACCCCAGTTTTAACTGGGGTAATATTCAGTCGATTTTGTAAAGCTGAAATATGATCTTTAGCCAACGCACAGAGGACACACAGGAGTGGTTACTTTTCGGTCACTTTTCCTAGACTTGTCGATTTCATAATATTAATTCTTGTATGAAAATTCACAAAGCCTTCGTTAGTTCGTTATTGTTAGAGGCAATGCGTTAAATTTATATTATTTTGTTAAGAGTAACAAAATGTTACCAAAATTATGCAATTCTACAATTCTGTATTCTAGACATAGTTCTATGTGCATATAAATTTCGAACCAGCATATTGCAGATTATACTGCATTAAAAAAAAAGTAGCTACAATGAACGAATCTTCAATTACGCAACTGGTCTACGATTCGCAAAATGTTCAAAGGAAAGGAAATTTTACCTTTTCAAAAAAGCAAACCTGCGCGAGGGGCAGTTTATTTTATCAGTGCAGTTATTACGCGAGAAGTTAAAATAACGTATATATGTACAAACCATTAAAACTGTTATTCACATTCTATAAATATTCGAGAAAGTAGTGAATTCAAATTTATGCAAATTCCGTGCAAATTTGTCTTCGCAGTCGCCGGGTTTCGTCAAATTACCAGATTTAAGCGATTAAATGAAACGACTCGACGCAATACGCTTTTTTCGTCGAATTTTCAGGCGTTTTGACTTGGCGCCCGCGGGCGGAAAAAATACGCCAACTCGACGTCGCTTTACGCACTGTTTGACTTGCGAACAGCGCTCTCGACAGTATTAATTGGGAAGCCCACCTATTGCTTAATTGATATCCGAAAAGGCCCGATTAATGAACGGTCAATGCTCGCGACTGAATTACACTTGTAACTGCGCGTTACGTGCAGTCGATCGTGGTGTGTTGCATTTCAATGATTCCGTGTTTCCCCAATTGTAATTTAAAAGACAAAACAAGCAAGTTTTGCTCGGCACAGAGCCCGTTCGACTTCAATTAATATTCCCAGTTAATATCCTCGCGAAACACGAGCGAATTGGATTAAACGTGCAATTTTGATGAAATTTGCAATGTTCGCGCAACGAGTGCTTTTCGAGGGCCGAACCGCGCATAATTTATGTACTCGGTCTTTGACGCATCTGAACAAATTTGAAGAAGACATCTCCCGTCGAATGACTCTCTATCAAATTGGCTTTCTTTTTCCCCGGCGTCGCTTTGGGTATTTGGCTCTCCGTCGTTTCCTCTCATCCATGCACTCTCCATGCCTTAGATGAGAGAATCAAGTTTGTCAACTTTGATCCGGAGCACTTCTGGGTAACGTTACGGTCTCAAGCACACAGTACACACGCGTGTCCTGCGCCACTGTGTGCGGAGAATGTGTTACCACTTCGGCGTGCGTCGCTCATTATCCTTTCATCGTGTTTAATCAAGATTACTGATAATTAATTAGCCAAAGACGCCTACGTACAAACCGAGCTGGTCCGCCGAAAAAAGCGCCCTCTACAGTGCGAGCGGCTGAAATTGAGTCACAATCGAGCCGCGCAATCGGATTATCAGCGCGACCGACTTTTACAAATTGCGCGCTGCGATACATTAAAATTAATGACCAAATCGAACTCTTAATCTAGCGAAGTACTGGGTTCATTTTCGCGCTGTTCATGCAACTCGAATAATCGCGATAATCTTGGCCAAACATGCGCATTTTTTGCGGAATTAAAGCGCGATTACGCGCGACGATAATTTCTGATTAGTACGGCCGATTGTAACGGATGGCTGAAAAACGCTGTTTGCTCGTCACTACGGCGAAACATTTGGCTTAACGTAGCACCGTGGCAAATATTTGTCACAACGTTGGGAGGGAAAACACGTTAGGGGAGTCGCGGTCTGGCAAATAAAACGGGAATATGCGCTACGTGAGCAGAAAATAAACCGCGCCAAGGTAAAGGGAAATGCGACGTGCGTCATAGGAGATCCGCATTCAATAAGACGGTGCGTTGTGTTTTTGAGAAAGAATCCCGAGCTCACCTTCAGACGGGAGCAAGTGAGCGAATATTGCTCGTTGGTCGGGGGCTGCAAGCGGAGGGCCGAAGAAAAGCCTTGCTCAAATCCGCACAGAAGGTGGCTGCGGCTACGTCGGACAAGGACGCCACCATTCACGGTTCGGCGCGAAAATTAAAGTTGCGGATGAAGCGACGGTGGAACGGTGGACGGAATGAAAAAAATGCGGACCGAAAAAAATACGTGTGCAATTACATGGGTAGTTGGTGGCGACACGAAACCAACGTTTAGTGGTAATGTTATACCGTGGGTAGAATTTTTCACGGGAATCTAGGGTTATTTTGTTTAAGTATTGAGAATTTTTTACAACGCATTGGTGTAAATGATTTTACGTTTTTTGGGATACAGTTGTTAGGTTATGTTTCACAAAAATGGTCGGTATGGTTCGGAAATATAAATCTGAGCATTTTGTTTTTATTTTAATTTGCGAAAAAATAGTTCGTAATAATAATTGAATTTGAGAAATTTTACATGACATATACCAAATTGTATTAGAATTAAACTCTTTGTTTTTCAACCAACCATTAATTGGTGCAGAGCACTGGAAACCACTCTTGATAGTTTCGTAGTGTAATAAAAGCTTAGCGAGTTTTCTGACAAAATATTACAGAAAATATTCCCTCGAAGAAATGTTCACAGATCGACTGATTGTTTCAGAATTAATCACTGCAATTTTTTAAATATTTTTATAGAATATCTCCATTTAATATGTGCACTGTATCAGTAAAATAACTAATTAATTTTGTTTTTAAATTATAAACAGAATTGTTATTCATAAAAATGAATATTTTAATATTACATATCGGTTTATTTCAGCTTGTAAAATACGCGTTTTATTGTTTCTCTTGCTTGTTCCTTTATGGCAAGCATTCTACTGCCTTGACCATTTACCATGAAACTTCCTTAAGATTGAAGGCGCTGCTTGTAGATTGAGTCGTCGATACATGTACGATTTCGTGTGATTCTCTGCAACCTATAAAAATGACCGAAACAAAAAATGTATGTTCAGGGGACGTATAATAGTATTTCATTTAATATTAGGATTAAAGGGAGTAAATAGAATATCTAGGGGGATTGCGAGGAAATTGGGGATTGTCCGACAAAAGTCGTTCACAAATTGTTAGTAGGCTGTTGTGAGGGCGACGTCCAATGAAGCATAAGTCTTCCCGACGTTTTATTGCTTTTTTGGCGTGATCGCAATTTACTGGTTAAATGACGGGTATTGAGTTAAATGGCAAACGATTAATTAAGTAGAATTCGACGTTCTTCTAGTCTAACTTGCTTGTGTGTGAAATTTAAAATTTAGCATATCGCATGATTATTCTCAGTGGCAACAAAAACACACACTTCCAAATAATAATATTAGTTTGTTAAGTAATAAACTCGCCACACATCAAAGTGCAAAAGCGTTTCACCAAACGACCGAAAATGTGACTGAGATAAATAAAGTCGCTGGTCGAAAAAGAAGGTAGCCAACAAACGTACTGATACAAACCAATACGAAACAAAAAATATTATCTGATTTTAAAGCGCTAAATACATCAATCTAAAAAATCTAAAAAGTAACAAAAATAAAAGAAGTAAATAAATAAGTTCAGTTCAACTCAGAAATAGTTTATCTCTAAATAATGTTATTAATGAGATTGATTGCCGAGATATACTCCATATTTGTAGAGTCTGTCCATAATACTTGTGAGTCTAATTATTGACACAACATTAGTGAAGGAATCGTGGTGGTGTCGATATATCCGTGACTCATTTGAACCACTTTGTCATTCTAAACTGCGTTATCCAATATGTGTGTAAACAAGACCGTTTCAATAAATTCGACGTTTAGAACGTCAAAACCTACGTAACCGTCGTTAGTAGACTATTGTATCTAGTGATAATCACTACTGAAACTCTAGCATTCGGGCGCTGTAATGGCCTCTAATAAACCACTGATATCCAGTCGTTATCAGTTGCAGAGTATTAGATTTCGTCACGACGAAGTTGAAACGTTTCGCACTACATGGCTCCATTTTCTTTTGCTAATAATTTTAATGAGATTTATGAGTGACTAGTTAATGAAATTATTCAAATCAGTGTTTTACTAAAAAATTATAACAAACTTTGTGCCTCAGAATTTCGTTAAGCAGTTTATCTGCACTAATACAAACATTTAATCAACCTTTCTTTAAACAGAAATATTTTAGTTTAATAGAGCTTTTATTGATTAATTTTACCATTATTTTATAATTGTGTAGGTATATGATACACATATATCTCGTGTAATCAGGCATGTTAAACATAATATATCGAAGAGGAAAAGTTGTAATCATTAATTTAACCTATTATAAATTAAGTCAACTGTAACATAATTATCCAATTCGAATCTCCGATGGAGAATTGGAAATTACATGTGATTATAATAGAACTCAATCGCACTATCAACAATGAGTAAAACAGTAGTAACCAATCAAGGAAGTAATGATAAGGAAAGCTAACAAATGAAATGTCTCTATTAGTTTCTACGGTTATAATGTTTAGTTCGACGTTCTGTTTTATGAATGTTATCCGAAGGTAATTTGATACTAGCACGTCATTCATGATATTCTGAAGCAAATGAGTAATTTGAATTTTTGTAAAAGTTCGAAATATTTTAACATTCACGGACAAATTACAATGAAATCAATTTATGGAATAAAATTCGATTACAGAAATGTATGTATTTGTTAACAATTCATATTTCAGTTATGCTGTAAAAAAGCTCGTTGGAGACAAAAAATAGATTGCTAGTACCTTTGGAAAAATACAAAAAAATAAACGTTCGCCGACAATGGAAAATAAAAACAGTTTTCTATCTCGCTTTACCTCCAGTATTTATGGAAGAACATAGCCGTTCTTTCTTATATTTATTTTTTCGTCCTCTGCTTTAAAACATTTTCCGAAAATTAGATAGATTTCTATTTGCGGATTTGATTAAACTTATATATTATGTTCCAAATACAAAATCATTATATATTTTATTCAAAAATGAAACACCGTTACCAAAATGGTAGTTTCTCTCTTTTCAACTTTTGATCGTTACTTTAAGGTCCTGCAATCATAATTGCGATCAGACAACAATTAACTGTTATTTGGTCTATGTTGTACTTTATTTAGTGCTTTATAGCATATAATTTTGATGTACATTAAATCATGATATTTTTGTCTTAACAAACTTTAGATTTGTAAAAAATTACACGAAACCTTAAGTCAATCGCATACTGACTAAAAGCACAAAGTTGCTTAAAAGTTGAGATACAGATTAAAACATTTTGAGAATAATCGTCTTACATCTTTACTGTCCATACTGGGACAAATAATTATAAATTTTAATGACTTTTAACTCAGTATCAAACCTACAATATAGAAAAGTAAAAAAGTACAGCTACGTTCTTACCTTACTTCTTATTATATTAATTGAAACCAAAAGCTCAATCAGCGTTCAGATAGCAACTTCAAAATATATATTGTTTCTTAGTAATCCCAACCGTTCCAATAAGATGTTCGCTTTGACTTCCGTAATACGAAATCACTTTCTAAGTAGCACTTCAATACCGCGCAAGTAAATTTTAATACCCTTTCCTTTTAATCTTCTTAATTGCACCATTTCCCAATAGAGCTAATTCCAAACAAATAATATCCTAGCCATACTAAATCTGCACAAAAACTCTCTTAGAACTAATATCAGCTAAAAGTCTATTTAACCTAGAAACGTGTCTACCAGTTCCATCGTGTATGTGTTGTGAAAGATATTAATGTCCGATAAAACACAAATGCATCGAACTGATTAATCGCTCTGATTAAAGTCTAATCTTGCGGGGAGGATGAAAAACGGCGCATATCGTTGCGAGCGAACGAAAATATTTTCGAGCCTGCGGTTCGCCTTTGCCCGTCGAATTAATTTAAGTTTGACCGTATAATAATTATCGTCGGCTGAAATTAAATTCGCCTCATTACAAAATGCTCATGTTTACATAAGTTATAAACTAATAGAAGTTATTTAACTTTGTCCAGCATAAAGATCGAGTAATAAGGCATTTTTAAAGGCTTCTGAAAAGTTTGCTTGTTTCTTGCAGGCCTTTCGCTCGGTGGCGGTTTAATAGTTCTTGCTTCGGCACTTTCTGATGCTTCTCTGGAATTGCCTCGGAAATACAGTCTTCCTTCCACTATCAATCCGCAGTCTGAGGAAAACGGGCTGCCTCAGTATCATTATGGCTGGTGTCTTCAATTATCAGGATTGGCTCTCATCCTGGCAGAAGTGGCCGCCCTTTTAACTGTCTCGGGTTATATGGCACGGTTTCCGACGGTCGAGGATATGGTAACCAATTCCCACTAATTCCCGTGTCTTTCGTTTTGTCGTTACTTAGTTCGCGGCGTCCCTCAATTCTTCCGGCGCTTTGTGGAATTCGCCTTAATTATTTTTGCATCAGCGCGACGTCCGGAATCCTAACACATTCGTTACAGTCATCGACGTAATCGCGAAATATTAATTTCACGAAATCGCGGCAATCAAAATAATTCCCACCGTCAAACTAATTACCTTAATTGAATTTAAGCCAGCTCCGCAAATGTTTACCGCATTACAGCGCGGCGCTAGAAATTTCTTATTGATTAAAGCGAGTGCACTGGCACGAAATTTTTGTGCGCCATTTTTTAGTCGCCGCTTTGCGTTCGATTATTTTTACAAATGCACGAACAAAAGTTGCGCGGCGTAAATGATGCGATAATGCCGCGGTTTAACGGCGGAAAAATATTTGTAAAGCATCGTGAGTGAACAAGTTTACCGGCGATTTTGTGCAAGGTTTGTTTTTAATTAAATTATTGAACCCAGCAAGTATGAACGCGGCTCGAGTCTTTATCAAATTACGATCAAAAAACGCCAACGTTAGCGAAGCAGTCTGGCTAAATAAATGTAAAATCTTCGGCATCCTGATAACATTCGACAGCATCGCTGAACAGTTTTGTCGATAAACACCGACTTACGAGACGATCCGGCGAAAATTATTTAATGAAACGGACCGTCGACGATGAATCCGGAATTATGATAATATTCGCGTGTTTATATTAAATCGGTTATCCTGTGAATCGCGTGCGATTTCAATGCATACAAAAGCCACCTGTAAATACGTGCTCGCAGAATAAATCGCGAATAAAATAACGACGTAAGAACGAGGAATCGATTCAACCTCGAGATTTTTTATTTTGGATTCGCGTAGTTCAGTCAGTTCTGAATAAGCGGACATTCCTAAGTTTGCTCCATGTGAAATATATGTCGCAGAACTTTCAATCTGCGTGGATATCGCGGACTGCTCGGTTCAAAATTGTTGTTTACTCAATAAAATTCAAGTTTGGACCAATTCTATCTCCGCGCGCCATCTATCTCGAATATCTCGCGCGCTCGCGCACGTACCGCGGGGCAAATTAAAATTTTTAATCCCTCGCGATATAAACATGTAACGCACTCTGTAAACCTTTTTTCCAGACCGCGAAATGTAATGCAAACTAAATCAATCTGCATTCAAATTAAACCGATTTCAATGTTAATCAAACTATCTTCCACGGAATTATTCAACTTAATTTAATAGAGTTTTATGTAGATCGCAAATTGACTCTCATTAATTTTAGGTGAGGGTTATGGTTCCCGGAGCAGACCGAAAGTTACGAGAACAACGAGGTCTTAGTTCAGAATATCTTGTCAGAACTCATCAAAAGTCGCCTGGGCAACCCCAAAGTCGAGGATTTAGTATTGCCACGAAAAGTGGAGGTGAGATGATAGAATGGTAGTCTAATAATCAACGATATCAATATACTAGAGTAACACAAGCCGGAATCTGAATTATGGATCTTGATTAAAAGCGTAGAGTTGCGGATGAAAGTACTATTTTCCATTACACGGTGATTATGCCGAAAACAATTTTACAATCTGCGTGTACTCCTCCAACCGATTACCTCAATCTGTATCGCAATTACATGTTGAATAAACGAATACACTGCAGCTACTCTACTTGTCTATTCTTTACTGTCATGACTGTCATGCAATCATAAAGTCACGCTGTTAAAAAATTTGGCACACAATTCAATTTTATATTGTACTTAATGCCCTTAAGGTTAAACCTTAAATATTAAATCCTTAATGTTAATATGATCAATTTCTCAAAAGTATCTATACTTGACGATGTTAGATCATTAACGGATGTAACATGTACATTCTATTGAATACACGCAGAGAAAAATATTTGGTTAAATTAAAATATTTATTAGATTTGTCAAATTAGTTGGAAAAAACAACAAACATTAATTAACAATCATTTATTGAATCACATATTTTTCTAAGTGAATAGTATGTTTATCAAATTTTCTAACAGAAATTATTTTTCTTACAAAATTGATATACTGAACCAAAAATTTTTAACAGTGCACACATTCATAAATCAATTCCGCTTTTCACATTCACTGGCAATGTCATTCGCGTCGTTACACTTTGATGACGTCAAACAATTTCAAGTGGTTGAAACAATCGTGTTCTACTGGTTGCCCTTTCAAATATTTCATAGCTTTACTATCCACAATCCAGTTAGGAATAATAAGAGTGTATTAAAAAACGAAATTTACTATGCATCACCTAATTCCAATTACCTTGTAGTGTGTTAATTGATGAATTAAAATAGTTTCTGTATAGCAATCATAATCGAAGTCAATGACTGGTTATTAGATGAACTTTTATCAAAAACCAACTTCTATCCAGCTTCAAATTATAATTGATATTCTATCAGTAAATTGAAACAAACGTGTTCGCTGAACCAATCTCGTAGTAAGCACTTCAAAAAATTGTTTAATCAAAGTGAAATCAGACAGATGCAATTGAATGCATGGCTTCACGATTGACTTGTCGTGGGAGTTTGATATTCAGGAAGCAAGCAACCAGAGAACATGGTTGTTGAAACTTTCAAGTGCTTGCCACAGCCACTTATGATAATTGCTCGCAACCCATCATGTGCATTACGAACATATTTTGTTCTCCCAGTAAAAATTCGACTAAACTTGAACATCGCTGAATTAACGCAACGCAACGTAGAAACACGCATTTCTTATCATTATTTCCTTCCAAGCAGTAGGAACGCCAAGACTCGCCGAAGAGGGCACATCTCTTCTGTGCAAGTCAGCCCCAGACATTTGTGCCTCGAACCCACAGTCGATAAGTTATGTCGATAAAGCAGACCTGTCCCAGATGCTACCGGTGTACTCGAACGCCAAGCAAGGGGATCCCCGGTATTCCATGGTCGAAAAGGTAGACCAGAACATTGTCGACTCATGTTTAAGCGGCTTCGCCGATAAAGAAGGTTTGATGGATTCGAGGATACTGTCTGAGTCGAGACAAAACATGATTGCGTTCATGGAGACCAAAGACCATCCTGTAGGCCAAGCCCCGGAACCGAAATATACTACTGAGATGCCTTGTAGGGTTGAGCCACAGGTATAACATTCAATACGAAATTTGTTTAAATACAGAAATAGAAAAAATAATAAAAATAAAAGAGAAATAAAAAAATTTAAAAATATTCGTAGATATTCAGATATTCTATTGCTTTTCATTTCTTCCAATTGACGTTTCTTATTAATTTATTCAGAATAAAATAGAAAATATGTAGTTTTTAGAAACATGTTCAATTATTTGTATGTTTAACGAAATTACAAATAAGAAACAATTTAATTTAAGACGAAATGTGAAAGTGTACAGATAGTTTTGACACTGCAATATCAAGATAGAATAAAAATAAATTCGAATTAGGAAAGACTTTGCAGTTCGCTGATAATATCAGTCAGTAGAAGTTTCCTAGAAAAGTAGGATTGGAGGACAAAATTGTTTCTCCTGATCGTTACTTTTTGAGATAATAAATTAAACTATTCAACCTTCTTAAAAATAAAACATGACCTTTTCACACAAATACGAAATAGATCTATACATTCCTTTCAGTGGAATGTACTTCCTTAATCTTCCTAAATTTTACAACTCTTACTTATGCAATGAAACATTATCCCTTCCTTGTTTAAAATCTATTTGAATGTTCGCAGTGCAAAGTTGGAGACCAGTTCCCAGTCGATAATGAAGAATTCATGGATATCAGAGGCGAGTACAGCAAGCAGGACGAGTCCCTGCTGGATACTCCCTTCGGATACGACACGCGGTACAACAGCCTCGCTGGCCAGACTGTGCCGATAACTCTGAAGCACCAGAACGCGTCCTCCGTGTCGGCAATACAGTCGAACTACATCTACCAGAATTTCGGCACCATCCACTCCGGAGTGCTACGGGTGTCGGAGGCGAGTACCAGCTCGAGCTCGAATATGAGTCAACGGAGTATGACCCTGCAGAACCCCAAACGGAAGTCGCAAATCGCTCAAAATACATTTAGTACAATGGAGTGCGAAAGACGGAAGCGCAGTTCTGGCCTAGCCACTAAAGGAGCGTTCTACACCGGAAGTGCGGTATGACCGCCGCCACCGCCCCCGACTCCAATGTAACTTCGCGAAGACGAGTCGACGATTTAAGTCAGATGTCCTGAGTGAAACAAATGTCTCTATATGACTACAACTTTTTGCGATTGGGATTTTTGCTTTACGACTCACTGTCAGCATTTGCCTTTCCACCGATGTATTGTACAGAGTTAGGACTCAAATATGTGACAAATTTAATATTGTGAGGTTTAAAAAACCGCGCCTAAATGCAGAGAGCTATTTTCACAGGGATAAATATAAAATTCTTCGGCTAAAAATACAAATAATGCAAATTTGTGGGTCGCATATTTCGGTCGTGCATTTCTTAGTGCAAATCGTTCTGTAATTGTCATTGTTTCGCAGTCTGAGTAATGGTTTCAGTTTCAGTCGAGTGCAATTAGTAGAAATTTGTACAGCTGTTATCAAGCGTCACTTTTGCAAAAATGATGGTCATGTATGAAACGTATGTTTGTAGAGGATTATCTGAACCCACTTTAGCTCGTTCAAGGGGGATACGATACGAGAGTCGGGGAGGCGGAAAAAATGACGATACGGTTTACTTGAATCGTGAGCTCGATAAAAATAATTCATTGTAATCCGCAGAAGTTCATTCATTGCGAGGAAATTTATTGTGGACTCTCAATGAAAAGCCAATTGTTAGTCAAACGTAATTTTACTTTGTAAGTCGTTTATCAGTCACTGCCAAAAAATTGTATTTGTACGTTTTTACCGCAAACATCTTACATATTAAAACTACAAAACGTCGCCATTATAAAAAATTAAAAAAATGGTTTTATAATACTTTACTGAGTAACTGTTAGATTGTGAAAACTGAATGCATTTTTTAACAATAATACATAAAATCATTCTTCATAAAGCACCACTGGGAAAAATAATATGTTAACCCAACATTGAAATCTGTTGAATCAACAGATTTTTCTTGTTAATCGAACATATTTAAATCTGTTTAACAGTTATGTTCTGCTCACTTCGATTCATAATAAATTGAACATCAGAAATAGGTTAACCTGACAGTTTTCAGGTTGTTTTGACTTGCAAATAATGTTGATCCAACATATTTTGGTCAACATTGTTTTTTATGTTACTCATATGAGTCAGTTTTTCCCAGTGACCATGATACATTCGAAAATGCCTCCAATGTGTTCTCAAGGCGGTTTTTATAATGAATTTATAAAAACAAGAAATTTGAAAAAAATACATACGAAGAAAAGAGTTTTTCATTACTGAAAAATAGAAACTGTGGTAATTTCGCGGCCCGAACTATAGATGTATAACGTTTGATTACAGTAATCACATTCGTCCAATCAATAATTAATTATTTTTCTCGAGTCTACGTAACACACAACAGACAATCGTCGGAGATACAAAGACTATAAGGTGACTGCGATTGTGCGAGGCGGACACGTGGGAAACAAGAACGCTTCTTGTACTTGCGCTTATCGCGCGATTATACGAGTAAATTTATGTGTGTACATATATAAAACTAAATCATAGTGACGTCTGAATCGATGTTTTATTGAACAATGATCCTGGCATTGACGTTCGATTGCAGATGCAATTTCTCTTCATAGAAATTTATATATATTATATATAATTTGATACCTAGGCATTAAATAAGTGCTATGTATAAGTGCGTGGAAATATGTGATCGAGCGTTGAGATACAATAATGCAGCATGTAGAGGCGCATAGTGCAATGATACCAAGTGGAGTAAAATGATATACCAGTGTATAATTTATCGCGTTACGTTGCACTTATTTAAGTCGATACCCCGGATGCACTTCGAACGCATTCCCAGTTACACGTCATTTGTATAATAGCTTGCAATTTGTAAAATAAATAATTGCGCTGCGAATTAATTTCAAAAATGGAAAATTGACAAGTGAACGAGAGCTAAATAACTATCATTTATTCGCGCGATTTTATAGTTGCGGTTTCGAGCGCAAATGGAACGATTTGACTGCTCAATTTTGTGAGCACAGTTATCGAAAATTTGTTTCGCGCGTACTCTCGCAAAAAGAGTGGCATTTTACTCCTTGGTGTCATAGAATAGCGGACGAACATTCGAAATGTCATTATAAAGTTTCTAAGGAAATATCTACCTCCGGGGAGGGTAGAAGTAATGTTGCGGATCGAGGGACAAGCAGTTAATTGCATTAAACGCTGTACTGACGACTAATTTACTAATGCATATGAGTCAAAACACGTTTGTAAATGTAACGTCGTGTAACTTTAGATGGTCAATGTAGTTAACTTAATTTTTAACATTTGACTGGTCAAACTCTTCGCTGCTGTGTTGGACCACTACGTTTGTCAATCGTGAACATATCAAGCCGGCTTGAAAACACAGTGAGCTTTGCTCAGTTTCGACGATTCGGTTACACGCGGAGACATTTTACGTACAATATAGTTGAGGAGCGCAGAATCATTTTTGTACATAAAAGTTACGTCTGTCATGCAAGTTAGAGACAATATCGTACTTATATGCGACGAGATTTATGTAATGGTTGAATTGGATACATTATTTCGCGGTTTTTGTTTCATTCTCGAGATCTTTGAAAAACTTTTATACGTACGATCAAATTAGTTACGCACAAAAGAAATTGTTGGAATAATGATGTATTGTTGACGAATAATTGACGCATAATATGTTATAATGTATTTCCAATAACTGTAACGTAATAATAAAATTATTTCTTTTTTATTACCCCTTTTTCATTGACTTAAATTGAACCTTTGTATAAATGGCAATTTTACATACTTTTCGTCACACATGCACGTAAAGTCGAGCTTTACTCCCTGAATTTAGGGAGCAAAACTAAACTTTACTTCCTAGGAAGTAAAGTTTAATTTTTCTCCTGCAATTTCGTAGAGTAAAACTCTATGTGTAACGAAAAATATCGTTGTAACCTCGGGGAATAAAACTCCGTTTTACTCCCTTGGTTAAAAGTATACTATTATATTGTTACACTGTTAAATTTCCGGAGTTCGACGTTGTGGTGTAAGATGGAACTTTCGGAGTGAAATTTCACTCAATATCGGTGTAAATTTTACTCCGCCATATAAGTGAACAGAAAGGGAAGAATAAAGTATTAATTGCACTAACAAATGTTGCATATTTAGTCGGAGAGTTGCATATTTAGTTGGAGTAACATTCGCGATTCACATCGCGAATGTTACTCCGTTTCAGATTGGACCTGCTCGAACTCCGTACGGAGTAAAAATTTCACTCCGATCACACTCCAGTTACTCCATATTTTAACAGTGTAATGAATAGTTGTTTTGAACACAAAACAAGCAATTACAAAGAAATGCAAAACAAGCGAAATGTAAATTCTATTCTTACAATAACGTCTCACTTAGGGAAGTATTTCACGCTAAATAAATTTAATTTTATGATGTACAAAAAATGTTTCTGGTTAAAAATATTTATCATTTGAACCACCCTATAAATACTAAATACATAGTGAAATTAGGGATCATAATATTTATATTGCTCCCCCGAGATAGTGGAAATCGCCACCACCACTGCTATATGACATGCGGAACAAGCCGAATTGACGTCATATAATTAATTTTTTAACTTAACTTTTATTGTACCCTAATATGATTTAAAGTATATATGTATATAGTAGTTAATTCAAAAAAATACTTATAATAATGTATGTATTCACGATAGTGAACTGTCCCCCTAGCTGTCCACTAACTTGAGGGACCAGTATTCTATTTGGGTTTATGCGGTTTCCAGCAAAGTGTCAATTTTTCTTTGAATTTTGGCAGTAAACCGCTGTGCTATGTAGAAATACTTGCAATATTTAAATGTATCTAAATGAATAATCCGAATCGAACTGTTTTGTTGGAACTAGAAATAAAATTAATTTAATTTGGAAGTCTGCATACACACGGTATTTCAACTTTCTTACGGTAATTTTCATAAAAAATCGAAACTATTGTATACAATATTCTATATTGGCCTTTCATTTTTTAGTTGTTAGCAAAAATAATAAAATCGAAGCAATTTATAAGTAAATTGCTTGTTTTATTGAGGTTAGATCAGTAAAGATTTATATCTTTTCTTTATTGTTTTTTATTTAACTTATCTATAATAATAACCAGAATCACATTTATAACAATAAAACATTCAAGTGTAATTATTCTATTAAGATTTTGGTATTATTTCATACACTATTTTAAATTAATCGTGAATGTAGTTTCTCGAACCATTTTTTTACTTGTAAAAAGGATAATTTAGTCATACATTTCATGAAAAATGTCAACATTTATTGGATTTTAAATACAAAAAATCACTGCTCATTTTACCATTCATAATTGTTCGTAGATTCATGTCGAGAGAACATAACTGCAATTTAAGAAGGTTGGGGCATGATGTTTTAGAGAGACAAGGATGGAAGAACTAAAGCGATGAACAAATTCACGAAAACCATCGAAATGAGCAGCGCGGTGCCGAGAGACAAAGTT
>JABFPB010002911.1:0-18584 GCA_022817645.1 Ceratoteleas bidentatus | reverse complement strand
CTTTTTTCCCTTTTTTTTTTAACATAACAAAAAAAATTTTTTTTATTTTTATATTTTCTTTTTGGGGCCCGGGGGGGGGGGGGGGGGGCGTGCGCGTCATTACCGTAGGGAGCGAAGTTGGCTGCACGAGCCATAGGCGAGGGCCAGCTTCGCCCGAGGGAGTAATGGGGGAATCAGAAAGTGGAACCGTCCAAACAAATTTTTTAATTAAACAAATTTGTCAAACTACTTTAAATTTGCTAAATTTAAAAACATTGTCAATAATTCCAAAAATTTAAGAAGATTTCAAAAGTTTTAAAAAATTTGAATATTTGTTAAATTTGAAAATGTTTTAAACATTCGGAAATGTTTTTTCCTTACTCGGGGTGGGAATACCCACATTCCCAAGAAATCTGAAATGCCCTCCCTAGTGGTGTAGTGTACTATACTATTATCGGAAAATGTTTGGTAATTTTTTTTTATTTTAAACCCTCTTTTATTTGTAAATCACATTTCGGAATATTTTTGAAATACTACTTCTGAATGACTCAGTATTTCTAGGTTATTATTATTACGTTCAATCAAATGAGTTGCTATAATTGTGATCACGTGAAGGAGTGGATTCTTTATTCTCTCGGTGAATAGTAAATATCACCAAAATGTAGTAGATCGCTTACGCACAAATAAAATTTGTTGATAGAATTTTCTAGTAACATAAATCCATTTAAGTATCACTTAAGATTTACAATTCCGATAAATGACCCCTATAAAATTACGTGATACATGTACTTAATCATAATTTTATATTATATCAAAATGGTGTAAGCTCCGTGAAAACCAAAAAATAAGACTGCTTTCCAACTGTGGTATTTTGAGTTAGATGAGAATGGCAATAGTAAATACCCAATTTCTACCCAAATAACTCATATTGTGCAGTCAAAACTATATTTGGATGACTTTAGTATTCAACTTTGTCTTGAAGTGAAATTGCAGGTTTTATGTGAATTCACCCATATACACAATCTAAATCAATGGAAATAATGGATCTTTTAAAAAGAGTAACTGCTCCGTGACTGAGGTAGCAGCGTTCTTCAATTCGTAACTTCAGACGATCCTAACCTCCAGTGTCGCTTAGGTTACAAAACCAGACAATTTCAGTCACCAGACCGTACAACTTATTGTTGTTCCTTGCCCTTGTAAAAAACCATTCACTCCTCGACGAAGCTACTCTACGGGCCAACAAAACTAACAGAACTAATGGATACCTACGCCAACATAAGTTACTTGGAATGGTCGCCGGAGTCACGACGACGAAACGGAAGAGCTCCGTTTGCGTCATTCCGGCCTGATCGGAACCCGCACGTCACATGCTCGAACGTGAACAGAAATCGGCATGGAACGGACGGGGTCACTCAAGTAACCAAACATTCGTACAAGACCTATGATGGACAATACTGGTTGCGTTCGTTAAAGGAAAAGCAGGATGGGTCTGGTCCGCGATCGACAGACCCCTCCCGGCTCCACTAAGCACCGTTCGACTTCGCTTAGCGAGATATTGGTATTCAAATGTGTTTACTAATTGGCGAACCTTCGGCCATCGACGGTCACGCATCGATGCCGCGAAGGCCTGACCTCTGACCTGACCAGGCGCTCCTCACCTATTCGGAGCATCACACCTCCTCTTCGTACCTTGCTTGCGTATACCCGGGCTGTTCGTCAGCATAACCCACAGTCGCACTCACATTCACACGCGTCTCGGGCGCGTAGGCGGCGTTCGGTTGAACGCTACCGCGGCCACCGCAAGACCCAGTTCGCATGACAACGGGTGCTCTTAAGGTGCTCTCAAAGTGCGTTGTGCTCTCTTATGCTTTTGGCGCGTGAGGTCAAAGTTCACACAAGCATGCAACCGCGTATCCACGCGTAACTCCAATGGTCACGGGGATGCGCGGGTACATGTGCATATGCGCGGTACAAAGTGCCCGAAACATCGCTGTGCTCGTTTGCTGCATGAGGTTCGCTTGTGCGTCACAAAGTGCGAGCTTACACGATCAGGTGCTGATAGTTGTTCAGTGCTTTACTTTTGGCAATTACAGGTGAGTCGTCTAACAAAGCTGCGTGCTGAATCTGCCTTAGGGAGTGGCAGGAGGGAGAAATAGGGTGCTATAAAATGATATGCGGAAGCCGTGGTTGGAAGTATCTTCAGCTGGGAGGATTCACGGGGAAAGACGACGCCATGATCCAGAATATGAGGATGGTGCAGACTATTGTGCAGGTTAGAAGTAATTATGGAGGATTAGCTATAAGAATGATCTATTTTAGGTTATTGATTAATGGAAAAGGATTTGAGTCAGTTAAACATCCATAATCTGCATAATTAGAAGCTTTGAAATATAGAAGACAGGTCTATTAGATTCATACTGTGCGAGAAATATCTAGGTACCTTCTAATTCTGTCTGGTTTGTAAGGAAAAACAGAGGCTGGAACGATGCATTAGAAAGTCAAATGAGAAGAGAAAGACCCCACCAGAGTTAGAAGGTTAATAAATGTCATAGTTCATCTTGCTGTGGAATTTATTTATCCTTCAGGTTTACAAATGTGTAAACTTATAACAAAACTAGTGCTTTTATAGCAATAAATTATTGTAAGATCACGGCATAAATCTCCTTGGTAAATCAATGTACTGATTCGTCTTACTAGAACTTAAAATAAATATTACTACAAATCAGAACTAACTGATTTTAAATGAACAGTTATTGAACCAATGGCGTTTTTCTCCCCGTGTTTTTGCGGAAATAAGGCTTGCCCTCGAGGATGCCGCTTTCGACTTCGAGCATGCCAGTCGAAATGAAAGGGTCGCGGGAAAGGGTCGAGAAGGTTATCGGCCAAGTGCTTCCGGTAACTCAAAGGCAAAACTGCGGTGGTTTTGAAATGGTCGGAGGGTTCACGTGCATCGGCATGCCATTCGGGGAGGTGGTGAGACAGTTAGGAGGTAGCAGATTCAGCATTGTGGTTAGAGAAGGACTGTTGTAGATATTGAACCATCTGATGTATCTGATACTTCGTTGGGTTCCAGGGATGAGATTGGGTCGGTAATATGGTGTATCGAGGAGGTGGGTGTTCGGATAAACGGTGGACTGAAGGAGTTTAAACAAACGAAGGCATGCTCTAACATATGCAAAAGGTAAAACTAAATGTCAACTAAAGATAGAAGAGCCTCATATCAGAGATATAGAAATATATATGTAATATAATGAAGAAATAATCAAATGCGTTTTATATAATATTCTTGTGTGTGGTATAATCATTCGCGTGTAGTTTTCTAGATATAGAATATATAAGCGTATCAAAGTAAAACAGCGCGGGCTGCCGTCTGTGGGCTGCGCTTGCTGGCATTGTTTAAAAAAAGGTTATATCGACTTAAACCCCCGAAAGCTGAACGAACGGGATTTTAAATAATGCGAGTAAGCGCGAATCGCACCCAGGAAGACAACCCACGAATGTTCTATTGAAAGTTACACGTGGTAATAAGAACAGTTTGAAGTAACTAAGAATCAAACGAAACATCTTCAGTGAACCACGTTTATCATAAGAAAGAACATAGATATAATTGAATACATATGATTAGGCTGTTGGTACGTAATGTAAGAAATCTTAAGTACTAGCTGTTCAAAACCTGGATCATCCTCCTGCAAATGCTTTAAGGAAAGATAAAAAGTACGTAATCAGTATAAAATATTGATTAGTGTGTCACAATCGAATCCATTTTCAGGTATTCAATGAATTGATTAGAATGAAACGGTTAAACAACGGTCCCTGCAAAAACATCTGTCAAAAATGGTCATAAGATGCGGTTTTGAAAAAAATATAGCTGAATTCAAAAATTTCATTATCAGCTTCCAAAAATCCGTGTTGCTGCAGACACCTGCAAAAAATGTTTGGGTCGGGGCTTGCGTAAAAAGTGGGGGGCTAGTATGACGCAAAAATTCCAAAAATATAAAATTCTCCAGCCAAAAACGGACACGGCCAACACCGACGCGTCACTGTGTCGTTGTAAAAACGAAAAAATGACAAAAAAGGGAAGAAAAATAGTGGTCGTGCACGTTCAATTTCCCGACAAAAGGCAAAATCACGTGGTGTTGCGCTCAAAAATTCGTTTGCGCAGATCAAAATGATATCAGATGCATCGGTAGGCTTGTAAAACGCGGAATGGTTATTGGGCGCAGAGGTGCGCATGTTTTCATTGAATTCTCTGAATTGGTCTGTCATTTATAACAAGGTAGCTTTGCGAATGTATACAACAAAGAGATACAGGCGCGTGGGGTGACGTCGATTGTGAAAAGATTGAGATAACGAAATAATGCGTAAAGACAAACGAAAACAATCGAGGGGATAGTGTTCGGTCGTTTTGAGATTGAGAGGGACAGAGGTAGACAGCAGAATGTGAAATCGAAACGTATTTTCTTTTTTTTCTCATCTCTGGCAAAATCCAACCAGCTCTTATTCATCTCGTCACTTCAAGTTTTGCGTCTCGCACAGGGACCGCGCTATTACGGGCGGATTTTTGGCGGGCTTTTATATTTTTGGCACTTTAATCAGAGACGTGCGTAGTTTAGTCGTCGCTTGTCTGCTGCGCGATGAACGGGAGGACGCCGGACTGCGAAGACCTGACGGGTACCATGAGTATGTACGTTCTTCTTGAAGACTCAGCGGAAATCTTTGAAAATTCGTTTCAATTTTTCAAAAAAAAAAAAAAAATCTCTAAACGGGGCCCGTTGACGCTTTCCGCAGTCGACCCGTCCACGCCGCTCTAGTCACAGAAATTATGCCGTCAGGTCGCTGATACATACCGTCTTCGTGAGTTTTGACAGTCAGGGGGTAACTGGGTGGGCCGTCACCTACGCTGGTCCCAGCCAGTATCCAGATCCTATACTCAGTCCACTTTTTCAGTTCGTCCAAAAGGAATTCCGTAGCGTTGAGTTTGATAACCCGGGCCTCCGAGTCGGAACGGCCGTTTTCGACGACTTGCAGCTTGTAGTAAGCGATATTTCCGTTGGAGCGATCGGCCGGTGGAGGCTCCCAAGTGACCAATATAGATGTCGGGCCCTTTGCTTGGGCGGTTACATTGCGAGGCGGAACCCCAGGGACTGTATAACACTCAGTTGTAGGACGAAGGAGGCAACATAACAGGTGGTTTTATAGAAAATAAATTGCCGGAGCCGCGAGTCGCCGCTTCGGGCGTCTGGTGCGGACCTAACCTGGTCACGTAGGGCGGACCATAAAGTTGCAAGGGTAATCGAATGTGGTGTTCCGAGACTTAAGGTGATGTCGAATCAATAGTTGAAGTTTGAATTGGCGATTTGGCGCGAAAACGGATTTTTCGTTAATTAAACAGAAAGTACTAATCGAATAATGATTTTCGGACATTTCCGACATTCTGCGTTAAAATCTGCATGTTTTGGATCATTTGGTTCATTTTCAACAACGCATATTCAAGAAAATCGTGTTTTCGTTTTTCGAAGTTTATTTTTTAGGTTAGAAGTCAGCTCGAAAACTCTAGTAGAAACTGCCCGGGCATTGACCGGGATGTAACGCGTGGCCATGCCGGTCAATGCCCGGTAAGTTTCTACTAGGGAACGGAAACACAACTTCCTTGCAAATGCTTTGTCGAAAATGATCGAAAAGTAGTTCAAAAGACGCACATTTGAATGCAAAATGTCGGAAAGCTCAGAAAACCAGCATTTGATTACTATTTTCTTTTTAATTATCAAAAAATCCGTTTTCAGGCCAAACTGCCAATTCAAACTATATCTTTGCTTTTGACTTGGCCTTAAAGGAGAGAAATAACTTTGTTCGTTGAGTATAATTGGAATAATTGGGTAAGTTAAAAGAAAATAATTAAAATCTTATGACCGAACATTTAAATTAAGTAGTCCTTTGTCTCTTATAATACGAAAATGTCCAAGACCCAGGTTCAGGTGCACCAAACGAAGTAGTACACACGCGGCTGCTCGGACCAAGGATCGAGAACCAGAACCAGAGTTAAAACAATAACGACTCAAACAAAACAAAAAGATTACAAAATCTGGAAAAGTATGGTTCGGGGCTCAAGGTAAAAAAAAATGAAAAACGTTTCCTTGAACAGTCGAAAAAACATGTGATTAGAGACGGTGGTGGCTGCTTGACTCGAGCTGATTACCATCGAAACTCGAGTCAACAAACGGGTCAAGTTCGTTAGGAACAGAAGTCTCAAAGTAACGGACAAAATCATATCCAGTATATATGTTTATATATATATATATTATTGATAATGAAAAGAGGTGCCCAAAATGCACACATATATCGATGCAGTGCATGGTGCAATTTACGTATGATATGTACGTAGATATATATAGATGTTCATATATATATATAAAGTGGCATCCAAAAACGGCTTTTCGTTTGCAATGCATGCAATCATTCTCACTCTCCCATACTTGTCGACTGTTCGTATGTAACGGTGCCCCCGACTCTATGATAATGTTCCTATCTCCTTTTGGTTCGCGCTGACGCTCTACCAAGTCTTGTTACTGTGTTTAGCTTACTCTACTGCAGGAGCGTATAGCGCTACGGTCCGTCCTACCTGCTGTGCCGCGCGGCTTCCCGTCGCGGGTCGTCCGAACAACCACGCGACGGAAGACCCGCGTCCTCTAATAAAGGGCACTCCTCGCTGCATGAACTTGATCCGTGAAACGATCATTTAGTCTGTGCTTACCGTACTGCTTGGTGCGGATCGGATACGGCATGGTCGAAGCGCCTTCTCCACGGGCGTTGCGAGCAGACAGCCAGACGTAGTAGACGGTGTTGGGGTATAGGTTGGTAAGCGTGTAGTTGTGCACTACTTGCAGCTTCCTGTGGTGTTGCGCCTGCGGAGACCAGGGAGATGTTTTAGTGGGCAGAGGTTGAAGTGAAAGGTGTTTTGTCGGATTCTTTTCAGGGCGGAAAACTGGAGGAGGAGTGGGGATGACCACAATTAAAATAACCATAAGGAAGTTCCCCAAGGAAGTTCCCCAAGGAAGTTCCAATTGGAACGTCCCCAGGTGGTACCAATCCACCCTTGGCGGAGGTAAACTCTCATTTAGAATATGGGGGAGAGCAAGCCAAAATCAGTCGGGAAGTCTGTTCCATGCCAAACAAGTCGGGAAACCGACTTTCGCGCCGTTGGCCAACTTGGGCGTCGCGGAGTTAGCCACTACAAGAATGGAGATTGAGTACGATGTTCGAGCAGTCGGAAATCAGACTTCCGCGCCGTTGGAGCCGCCTACACTTCCTCCGGAGGCCTCTCCCGAACAACAGGAGAGGAAAAGATCCTGTCAGCCTGCCAGCGCACGCTTCCTGACATGTCGAAGGCGAGCGGCAGGCAGAAAACTACCAGGAGGGCATACGAGGCATGGACTGCGAGACAACCGCCGAGTAAGTACGCCGCCATACGGCGCGATCTCGCAGATTATGATGTCGATGGCGAAGTCGTTCTGACCAAGCGAAACTCAAGGGATTCGAGAGGCCGACGGATTCTAGAGATGGTTACCAGGCTGGGATTGATAGTGGACAACGTTGGGAACACGGTCACGTTTCGGCGCCCAGTATACAAAGGAACGGACATCACCTTCGCCACAGAAAGAGTTTACGGCAGGGTTATTTACTTACGGCGCGTCATGGAGGATTAAAAGGTAAGCGACCTCCAGTATATCACTTTTCGGGTGACCCGTCAAACTTTCCGAGCGGAGAGAACCGACATACGTAAGCTACCGAAATGGAAGGCGACACATCTGGACGAGGACAGCTTCTCGGAGAAGCTGCGTCGCGGGACACAGGACATCGATACCAGGTGCCACGAGCTAGAAGGATATGTGGCGGCCGAGATGCGCGTCGAATGCACCATGCGCCTCATCGTGAGAGCATGCGACGCCTTCGTGCCCAAGAAGAAACGTCCCAGATCTCGCCGAACCGCGTATTGGAGATCGCGGAGCTGAGGAGGACCGTCTCCGCCTCAGACGGCGTGCTTAACGAACACGAGGGACATCTGAACTGCGGACCGCGGCACACCGAACTGCCAGGAAGGAGCACCGAAACGCCATAAAACGGAGCAAATCCGACAAATGGTGGTCCATCGACAAGGACCCATGGGACCTTGGTTTTCAAGGTCGCCATGAAGAAGCTGGGTGCTCCACCCCGCACGTTGTTGAACTCCCATGATATGGAGGCCGTGGTAACAGCCCTATTTCCCGATCACCCAGAAAGAGCAGCTGCACCCAACACGGACGACCTGGACGACATACCCCTCTTTACCGAGGAGGAGCTCCTGAGGGCGACCCAGTCGCTCAAGTGCAAGAAGGCACTAGGACCAGACGGAATTTCAGAAGACGCGCTCAAGGTGGCATCGAGGACAAACCCCCAGCTAGTGTTCGATATGTACTACGCCTGCCTGACATCGGGCACTTTTAAAGCCCGGTGGAAGACAGCGCGTCTTGTGCTTGTCAGCAAGCCAAAGGCCACTGTGTATGCTGGACACAGCTGGAAAGGTTCTCGAAAAGCTGCTGCAGCCACGGATCCTGGCGGCATTCCATGAGGCTGGTGATCTCTCAGCTCGTCAACACGGGTTCCGCGCAGGCCACAGCATGCTGGATGCCGTGCGAGAGGTCATCGGGACGGCGGAAAATGCGCAAAGAGGTAATCCTTCCTCCCGGAAGGTTACTCTTTTGGTAACGTTGGACGTCAAGAATGCCTTCAATGCTCTGCGAATGATGCTCAGACTCCCAGCATACCTGTTGCGCATACTGGAGAACTACTTTAAACGCTCTCTCCTGTACGAGACGGAAGATGGACCACAGGTGAAGAGACTGACCGCGGCCGCTGCCCAAGGGTCCATATTAGGCCCCAATCTTTGGAATGCCGTATACGACAGCCTCCTGCAACTCGAGATGCCCAATGGCATCACGCTGATCGGCTACGTCGACGACGTGGCGGTCCTGATCGTCTCCTGCGACCTGGCGACTGCTCAACTGACGCTCCACGTAGTCATGCGCCGTGTCAGTCACTGGATCGAAGACCACTCTCTCGCATTGGCAATGCGAAAACAGAGATCCTAATTCTCTCCAGGAAGAGGATCAACAACATCGTCCACCAGCGCAAGCCTGAAGTATCTTGGTGTGACATTGGACACGAAAACTTCCGGATGCATATCCGCGAGTGACCGACAAGGCATCCCAGGTCACGGCCGCTCTGAGCAGTCTCATGGTTAACGTCCTTGGACCGAAGGCGATCAAACGCCGCCTCCTGATGGCGTCAGCGCACTGCATCCTAATCTACGGCGCGAAGATTTGAGCTCATGCTCTACGCTTGAAGACGTACAGGTGCATTAAGGGTGGCATGTGCATACCGGGCAGTGTCAGAGCCCGCGATTCTGGTAGTCGCGACGACGGCGCCAATCTACCAGATGGCCTTCGAGTGCCAGGAGATACGGAATCACCAGTTGGACCTTGGCAGGGAACGCGCGAGTACCGAGGCTCGCACCAGGAGGAACCATCGGTGGCAGTAGCGATGATTAGAGGATTTACGTGTTAGGTGGACCGCGAGGCTCATTCCGCAGCTAGCCGACTGGGTAGATCGTCGCCACGGTGAGGTAGATTTCTACTTAACAGTTCCTGACGGGTGCTTCTACGAGAACACTTTCAGGATGACGAGAGCGGATATCCCGGAGTGCATTTACTGCGGAGAGTCCGACAACGCTGAGCACACCTCCGTCGTCTGTGGGCACTGGACCCCGATGAGGAAAGATATGGAGACTGAGCTGGGAGGGTTTTCGCCGGACACCGTCGTAGAGCGGATGCTCCAGGACCAGCGATCCTGGGACAAGGTTCCTGCGTATGTCAGTTCTCTTTTGTGCGAAAAGGAGATGGACATGGAATCCTGAGAACGCCGTCTTAGCGGATAAAGACGTACTCTCGCAAAAATGAGAGTGAAAATCCCGCGTATTTAACGATGAGATTTTTTGTTACTGACGAGAAGAAAGATGACGCCTCGAGTAAGCATAAGACACGGCCTCACGTTCAAATAATGCTACAGTTCCCTAAGGAAGTTCCCGAAGGAGATTCCCGAAGGAGGTTCTCGAAGGAGGTTCTCGAAGGAGGTTTGCAAAGGAGGTTTCCAAAGGAGGTTCCCGAAGGAGGTTCCCGAAACAAATTTCTTTGCAAAGTTCCCGAAAGAAATTCCTTAGAGAAGTTCCTTAGGGAAATTTGTTACAAATATTCCCTCTAATAAGAGGCATGTGAAACACTGTGAAACGTTATCTATAAAAAACCACAGCAGAAATGAAAAAGTACAAAGAACGTGAATTCAGGTTTGCGAATCAACTGCTTCATGAAACACGACTGAAGATGCGGTTGTATTTACGATGAGGGTTTATTTGGGTAATTAAATATTTTTGTAGTAAATGTATTTCTAGTATACACTAGAAATACAATTAGTTGCAGTACTAAACACGAAGTTACTAGGTAACTTCCTTAGGCAACTTTCTTAGGTAAATTCCAACAAAATGCAACTTCCTTACACAAGTTCGTAAGGGAACTTGTTTATGGATATTGAGTAAAAATTCCTGAAGTGTAACTGTCAAATCTGTGCATCAACAAAATTTAATGAAAGTATATTTAAATGAAAGATCTAGATGAGCGCATTAATTGCACAGAAGGATATTGAAAAAAAATTATTGATTCAAAAGTTAAACAATTGAATTTCGTAGCAACTTTATATGAAAAATGCAATACCTCGGGCTCACGGAGAAAACTGTAAACGACTGAGTCGTTTGCACCAACACGACTGAGTAGTGTAGAATAGGACAGAAAATCGTAATCTCTAAACGAGTCACATAGGCTGATCGACATTGCTGAAGCAATTCCAGAAGGAACAGAACCAGCCGAAACCTGTGACGATTGGCTGAATTATGTCTTCCCACCGAAACTACGGCGACGGGAATACGCCAGGACCCATGAGCTGTTCAAAAACCATCCAGATAGAGTTGCGAAGGAGGTGCTAGGCGGACGAATTGATGCACAACCCCCAGGGATGAACGATATGCGTGAATTCTGGGAGCCAATCATGGAACGGCAATCAACCCCTTACCCAAGACCTACCAACTACATCGAGAGAGCAGAATTGCTGCTGCTATGGCAGCCGATCCGAGCAACCGAAATAACATCGCAGGAAATTCCCGTCGGATCGTTACCAGGCCTAGACGGTATTAGCCCCAGGCAATGGAGAGCCGTCCCCCCACCAGTAAGAGCTCTCCTCTTCTATCTCATCTAATTAAAAGGCTTATTTTCAACGGAGAGACTACAGGACGGCCAATCAGTATCTCATCTTTCGCGGTACGACATATGCACAAGATCCTAGCAGCGAGACTACATGACCTATATATTATTGGCGAGACTACATAACCTATATATTATTGACAATCGCCAGAGATGCCAAGACGACGGATGCGCTGGAAATATAGCGGTGGTGACCTCACTACTAAAAGATGTAAGGTTCAGACGGAAGGAGCTACACATCGTGTCACTCGACTGTGCAAAAGCATACGACAGCGCGAGCCACCAAGCTATAAAGACGATACTGTGCGACACCGGACTCCCAGCCGGATTTATCCAATACCGGCGTGTATACCGGTTCTCGAACAACTGTTCTCGAAGTCAACGGACAGCACTCAGACCCGCACTCTACGCAAACGACGCTATCGTCATCACCACCACGAAACAAGGAATGCAATCATCCCTAGAAGCAGTAGAAGAGTGAGTTGCTATAGCCCTATTCATGAACACCGAGAAATGCGTTGCTCTATCCATGGTACCATCCGGAAGCAGAGATCGTATAGAACCATATTGATGAATACGGAATTTGTCACAACGGAAAGTATTCATAAAACTATCTTGGGAATGTCGTCAAACGCATTGGAGTATGAAAAAAAGGAAAAATTGTTGACGTCCGCAATAGGAACTGAACTCGCAACCCTTCGGGCGAAAGACTGACACCTGATCCATTACCCCAATCCAGCAAATAGTGGCCGTTTCACAATCGTGTATAATGTCTGACTTACAATCGGGACTGAATACAGGTTATGTCGTTATGGCACATTCAGTAACGCTGTATACAAAGTCTTATCCGCGGAATGTACCAGTGGCACATTCAAAGAAAAAAGGATATCTATTTCAAATTCAAACAAATATTTCACTAACTTAAAGAATTCTTTCTCACCAAACAAAAGATGAGTCTGTTTTTACAATGTACGATATATTCCAATATATCGTAAATACAATTAGTAATGGAAGTAATTAGTAATAATTACTAATATTAGATGACTAATTCCCATTAGTAGTAGTGATCGCATAAATACATTTTTTATACTACATTCAGAAATTTAATGAATAAAAAAAGAAAGCAATCCTAAAAATACATAAAATGGTGCAACAAAAACATCATTTTTTTGTCTATAAAACGTTATTTATTTCATACATTGATAATGTGCCTATAATATATCGATTATTGTAAAACTGCGTTATCTTGACGTGGCATAGACCGTCCTACGTATTTCACGGATCATCTGAAAATATAAGTTCAATCTCTTTGATATTTGCACAAAATGTCAACGTATTGCGACAAATAAAGTGCACAGAACATTGTCCAAACGTTACTTAAACTTACAAAATATCGCAAAATTGATAATAATCGCTCTTCATTTTCGTATCTCTCAATGGATTAATATAATTCTCTTTCAGTTACTTTGTAACGTCATGCAACTTATCGAACAAAGCACTCTCATATTAATAATTCGAATTTAAAGTTGGCGAAGTTAATATAAAAGCATTGCGACATTTAATTTATATAATTTATAAACTTTCAGTGACTTCAAATCGTATTTATTACCTCCTCCAAATTTTAAATCATAGTTTTTAAAAAGACTCGCCAAGTTATTTAGTTAACTGTAAAATTAATTAATGTATCTATTTATAATCAATTAAATGGAGTTCAATATTTTTTAAAACTGTCAATCGAATTTTTATTCACCAACCAGTAATTAGAATTTTTTTTTAATTAACTTAGAAGCATATTTAATAATTAATATTTATAATAATGTTTTATAATAATAACAATTTAATAATGTTTAATAATTAACATTTTTTAATTATTAATTATTAATTATTAGATAATAATTAATAATATTATTTAAAATATTTTAATAATACGTTATTTAATGTAATAATAAATAATATTGTTTAAAAAATATATTAAAAATATGGTTTCCACAATACGTTTCTTGTTCTATACCTTTCTTGTTTCATTTAAAGTAGTCGGAATATACGTCGCATTAATTTCGGAAGCCACCCGGCACTGTCTGTGGTACGCCTGCAATTGCAATTTCAGCCACTGTCTGGCATTCAACAGTTTCTGCTGCAAAAGTAGACACCGCCCGGTCGAATCTTGGCGCGCCCAGATTGCGCTTTCAGTGTCACCTGCAAACAAAATAACCAGTTTTGTAAACGAGTTTAAACGCTTATTTACTGATTTAACTAAATTATACATTAACTTAATTAATTATAATCAGTTATAATGATTTAATTTAATAGCTGAAAATTCCAATTTTTTCCAATCGACTTCTTTTCCAAAATCGAATTAAAATTCCAAAATTTAAATTTCTGTATTCGATTAAATTTAGAAAATTCACTGAAATCTTTGTTACCATACTTATCTTTAGCAAAACAAAGTTATTATATAAATTACTAATAATTTGTCGTAAATTAATGTATCATTTTCTGAAAGTGACTCTGTAAATTACAGTAAAATAATCGATGATATGCAAATTGTCAACAATTATATATTTTAAATAATGGAAATTGTGTAGCCATATTAAGGTATTGTGTTGCAAACATTTTCACAAAAAGGTGGTGCCAAATTGTTTGTATGGGGCCACTCCCGAAATGCGACACCAAACCGCACTGGTCACGGTTGCTGTAACGCGCGGAAATATTGAATTTCTCCGAAACAACGGAGACCCTTGATTAAAAAGCGGCATGACGAATCGAACGGAGCCCTAAGAAACCTTTTTCGGCTATGCAAACCTTCGCCTCTTGCACGCGATTCAAATGATCTTCGCAAATGCCCAGCAAATTCTATCATAATATTTAAAAAATGTTTTAGGCCTAAAATATTGTATAAATATTTACAAATATAGTTTATTCGTTTAATAAGGCTGAACAAATCACGATTAAAACAAATATAAAAAATTAGAATTTTTTTAGTTGAATCGGATTTTGTAATATTTTTTTTGCATGCGAAAATGATCAGTTTATAGGAAATGTCCAGTTTATAAGAAATGAAACTTGTTGATTAATTATAAAATTACTATTTCATTATTAATTACCATTAATCAAATAGCAATATATTTGGTGTAATTTTTTGTAAATATTGCATTCACTTTAAGTACTACTTTTATTTTATTAATTGTGGAATAAGTGTTCCATTGATGATGCTGTGCTAATTTGGAAAAAATATTTTAAAAAGTTTTTGTATATAATAAAAATCATGATTTGAATAATTTAAATCAATCATTTTAATTAAATCAAACAATTTAAATCAAATGATTTAAAACAATGATTCGAATCAAATGATTTAAATCAATTATTCAAATCAAATGATTTAAGATAATGATTTAAACCAATTCAAATCAAATGATTTAAGTCAATGATTCAAATCAAACAATTGATTTAAATAAATTATTTAAATCCATTATTGAACTGAAATGATTCAAATAAATTATTTAAATCAGTGATTTAAGTCACTCCTTCAAATGAAATGAATTAAATCTATGATTTAAATTAAACGATTTAAATCAAATGATTTAAGTCAATGAATCAAATCAAATTATTTAAGTCAACGACTCAAACAAAATGATTTAAATAAATTATTCAAATCAAATGATTTAAACCAATTATTGAAATCAAATGATTCAAATCAAACGGTTTAAGTCAATGATTCAAATCAAACGATTTAAACAAATTATTTAAATCAATCATTTAAATGAAATGATTCAAATAAATGATTTATATTAAATGATTTAAATCAAATGATTTAAATCAAATGATTTAAGTCAATGAATCAAATCAAATTATTTAAGTCAATTACTTCATCAATGATTCAAATGAAGTTATTTAAACCAACTTTTGAAATCAAATGATTCAAATCAGTTATTCCAATCAAATGACTTACATCAATGATTCAAATCACATGATTTAAATACAATAATTTAAGTCAATGGTTCAAATCAAATTATTTAAGTCAATGATTCAAACCAGACGATTTAAATCAATTATTTAAATCAAATGATTCAAATAACTGATTTAAATCAAGATTTCAATCAAACGTCTTAAGTCAATGATTCAAATGAAATGATTCGTAGCTCTGAATGTAAAAAATTGTACTTCCATCTCCATCGCCCAACTCATCTCGACATAAATTTCCCAAAGCATCACCTACCCGGGAGAACAAAGCTCGAAATGTACGGAAACTCGAGTGGTTTGATCCCCTTGCTTCTCGTCTTGTTTGCGCACTTAGCCCTAGTGCGCAGCTCCTCCCTCTCCTGGATCAACGTCATCCTCTGCAAGTGCTTCTTCGAGCCCATCTTCCTCTTGAGCTCCGGCTTATCCGCGACTTTCGTGCCACTCTTGCCACTTTCTCTCGTCTCGTCCCTTCCAGGATCAATGTCGAGGTCTCCTCTGCTGAATAAAATTGACGCCTCGTTCACACCGGCAGCCGCACTTTTGTCATTCGCATCCGACAAACGCCAGTCGCATTCATTTCGCCTGCCGGAAGTCGCAGATTCTGCCACTTTCTCCTGGGCCGCCGACACTTTGTCTGCGAATTTGCTTTCCGAGGGTAAAGCCGCCCCCAAAGAGGTGGAAGACTTCGTCAGTTCGACTGGAAGAAGGCAGAGAGATTTGGAAGATAAAAAAAAGATTGTCAGAATTTAGGGTCAGTCTAATTCTTTGGTTCAGCTTTTATTAGAAATTAGAAGAACTGAAGAAAACTGGTCACCTTTCTGTTCATTTTCCTCAGACTCTTTCATGAGGTTCCCTGAAAAAAAAATGAGACAAAATGTAGCAAGGAAGATTTACCACGAATACTGAGTCGTCTGGAATTTACCTTCTTCCTCTTCCTTTTCCCCACTCTGACTCTTAGATTTACTGGACTCTTCAGATTTTTCGCAGACAGAAGACACTGCTTCAGACTCTGTCTTCCCACTCTTCTCAGTCGAGAACTTGGATTCTCCGGATTTCCAAGTCTCATCTTCAGTCGAACCCTTTACCCCACCAGCTCCAGAAGTCCCACTTTTTACCCCAGTCTGACTCCTCGAGTCATTGGATTCCGATTTAACAGATTCCCTTCTGGTCGCCTTCCTCTCTTCAGGCTCAGAAGTAACTGCAGTCTGACTCTTCGAGTCATTGGATTTCGATTTCACAGATTCCCTTCTGGTCTCCTTCCTCTCTTCAGGCTCAGAAGTTGCATTTCGACCTTCAGTCTCCACCTTCGAATTTCCAATTTGGGATTCTCCACTCTCCTCGCCTGACTCTACCTCGACCCCATTCCCTGACTTGGAACTGGATTCGTTCTTCTCAGACCTAGCTGCGAACTCGCTAGACTCACTTTCGAAGGTCTCGTCGTAGTCTGCCACCTGGCTCCTGATTACCTCACTTACAGACTCCGCAACGGAAGTCAGATTTTCCTCCAGCTCCTCCAGGATGGAGTCCTCCTTCTCCTCCTCGCTTTTGCTTTCAGAAAGGATACTGCTCTCAGTCTGAAACTTCTCTCCGGATGACTGGAGGCTTTTCTCAGACTTATCCTCTATCCTAGACCTGTCTTTCTGTGAGCTCTTCCCAGATTTGATCTCGGAACTGCTGTCCAAAACCTCATTCTTCCTTGAACCAACTTTGGATTTTAACTCCTTGGGGGAACTACTGGACTTGGTCCTGGAACTCTCGCTCTTCGAACGACTTTCAGGCTCCAGGGCCTTGAAACTGGGGATCTTGATGTCCACTTTGTTCCTTATCGGCTTCTTCTCCTCGAAGAAGTTGTACGAACTCTCGGAACTGGATTCCTCCTCGAATTTCCGGGTCTTGTACTTCTGATCGATTTCCCGCAGACGCGTAAGAGCCGCGCTCACTTTGGACGTGTGCATTTTGGCTCGGTTTCGGAATCGGCATCCGTTCACCGTTGTCGCGGAGTTCGACTGGTCGCCATAGTTGTGTATCGATTGTTTCTATGGAGACCGGCAGGTGGATAGGTCTAAACAGAAAATAATTATTTCGAAGATTTGGGGTTTGAGATGTAACGCAGGCGACGTCTCGTGGTGCGATGGATAGTTAGTCTAACTGAAGAGATTTGGGATTTTCAACGTAGTGAGTAAATAAGCGTAGTAGCGTATATGTTTTTAAATATAGATCAATTTGAAATTCGTTATACGGTCGATTTATATAATAACTAAAGGCCGACTTTAATGGTATTGTTCTATAATTTATAGAGACAATTTATTAGAATAATTTATAATTTTATTTAACTTGGAAATTATTGTGAAAAAAATTCATGGGGCAGTGACACTGGGAACGGACCCCAAAATATAGGTCAAGTTTGTAAATGAGGAGGTATAAATCCTTCCCAAAGAAATTTTATTAAAGGTGAATGGGTTTTTAATGCAAATCACATTGAAAATCGGGGTAATCATTTCCGAAAATGAAGGTTCAGTAATTTGAGTACAAGCATTTTGTTTGAAAATGAACCTCTGAAACAATTCTTTTTTCAGAGTTCTTTCAGTTAATCTCCTAAGTCTTCTGCTGATTTCTTTTTTGATACTTTTAAAGGCAAATTACAATATCTAATTCCAATTAGATCTTTCCAACTTTTCGGGAAGAAACGATGCGATACTGCGATAATGAAAACCATTTTATTCATATGAAAAATACATGTTCTGTTAAATTCGCTTGAACTGGAACGATCGAAAATTCATCCTGGACATTGTATGGATGAGATGAACATTAATACAAATCAACAACTCCTTGAAATTTAAGGCGACTCTCCAATAAAATGGCTATTTTCGTCAGTTTTAATCCAATCACCTTGATTTTTTGGTGCTTTGTATAATTTAGGTCCCTTAATAATAATCTGCAGCGAAAACCTCCCAAAAATCAATTGTTTATCATTATTTAACAAAAAGTTATAAAAAAACACCAATTTTCAAAAAGTTATTGGAAGCTCAAATTACAAGAGATTTTATTGTTTTTAGCGCTATTTTGTTTGCCATTAAGAGGATAGTAAAAATTACGGACTTTTAATAACTATCACCAAAGAAAAGTTATAAACAATAATGGAAAAAGATGCCAAAAAAATATCATTTTTGCGTGGAGAGTCCCCTTAAGGCCATGTCTCAAGCGAAGAGCAAGTTCGAATCGGCGATTTGGCGCGAAAGCAATGTTTCGTTAATTAAACAAAAAGTCATGATCAAATGTTGATTTTCGGACCATAGCGAGATT
>JABFPB010002910.1:0-18583 GCA_022817645.1 Ceratoteleas bidentatus | reverse complement strand
TTCGTCAAACACGTGAAACGTGCTAGTTTTCGTCGAGCCCGTGAAACGTGCTAGTTTTCGTAAGACACGTCGAAATGTTATCTAAGAATAGTTCATATATGAATAGTGTGCAATTTGAATATTCGTGAATAACATTGTTTGAAGTGTGTCATCAGAATTTTAATGTGAAATAATCTTGAATAGATAAGTATAAAGTCGTTTCTTATAGTACGCACATAATTGTAAGAATCTGTTCAAAATGATTTAATTTTGTTGTGCTTTTGCCGAACAAGTCAGCAGAAGCATAGGTTCATTCAGATGTAAAAAACGTGAAACGAATTATAATAATGATCGAGATTTATGTTGCATTGATTACCAATCAAACTGATTTCCAGTTTAAATTTAATTTATTGAATGATTGTGAAAATACATTGACATAAAACTTGATGTATTCTGTATTGTTTATTTATTGTATTAAATCGTAAATGTAAATTTTACATTTATAGAATATTTTTCAGATTTTAAGTTGTGATTGATACCAAAATGAAGGAAACTAATATCAAAGCAGAACAGTGAGGAAATGAGAAAAAACGCGAGACTGAAGTCAAAAAGCGTGTAAAACGAAACGAAGAAAAATACGTACACAGATTGATGTTAGCTATTACATTCAATTTTGCTACAAATTTCGCTTACAAGTTACTTCAAACACTATATAAGAGTCTCTAATTTGTTTAATTAGGAAATTCTATGGAATCTCCCTTTCCTCGACAGATAATTAAAATAAAATAATGATGTATATTATAAATATATTAGATGGAATTGTATATTTAAAATAGATGTATACGTATAACATACATATATAATGCATATACTAGATATATGTAAAATTGATATTCCATCAGGGCAGTTGCTCATTTAAAATACATACATAAACCTCGATTAACTGCTCACAAATATAGAAGATTATTTGGAAATACTAGTTTACTTTTGAAATTTTCAATGCAGATATCTCAAGATAAAGATATAGATGATTTTGCCAATGTTTCTATTAATATTTTTTTAGTGAAATTTGTGTATCCGTAACTTTTCTTTATAAACTTTGCACTACCCAAACTCAGAACTGAGTTAAATGTAATTATATATTTTTGCTGCAAAAGAATTTAAATTCGAAAAGAGTCGTTTGAAAAAAATGAAAGTGTGTTTTCAAGATGGGTTACGTCAACTAAATTAGTTTAGGTGATAGAACCTAGTTAGGGAACTAGAAATTTAGTACAGTATACACTTTTAGTTACGCTATCTAATTATTCAATTGAATGACAAGATATTCCGTTCTTCTAACTGAACTATACAATTAGTTTTAGCTAAATAAATAGTTTAGATAAATAAACTGATTTGGTTTTGCACTTACTAATTTTATGTCAATCGACGTCAACTCAAAATTAATTCAGTTAACAGAAAATAAATGTTGGGTTCAGAAACTAAATGTTGAGTTGCATTAATTAAACTAAATGGTTGGTTTTCGTGTACTAAATGATTTACGCGACAAATATGTCAAAACGAAATTCCTTGAAAAGTAATTAACTTTCACCTTAAATATAAACCAACATAAAAATTTAGAAAAATGTTAAATTGCGAGCCTGAAATTTGATTTGTTGGAAATTTGATTTTCCCAGAAAATCAAATTTCCAACAAACGTAGACGAACCATTAAATTTTACTATCATATTTTACCTCTCGTGATATTTTAACGAATAAGTTTGTTTGCAAAAATCACAAAATATCTAACCCAAATGAACGGTTCGTACGAAAAGCTCGTTAAAATGCAAGCCTCCGTCCTTTCAGGTAAACTTATTTCTAACTTCCGCAAGCTTCGAAATAAATTAATGGAATTTCGTACAAGTCTCAAGACGTAAAAAGCGAAAAGTAATAAAATTCCGCAGCTTTGCTGAACTCAACCACCCCAAAATTAAAACCACCACCATCTCAGTCCAAACGACGCTCCAACCCTCCAGTTCTAATTCAACCCAGATTGGGTTCCCCTTAAGCAATTCTCCAAAAACATCAAACGAAGATTTAAATACCACTTGATCATTTTCACTTGAATATGTAAATTAACTGTTAAGATTGAATCATTTTAGAGTTTGTGTGTAACTTTACAATGAAAATTGGGTCTCACGTGTGAGAATATATCGTAAGTTCACATTTTAAGGTGGTTATTACACGAAGGGCCGGATATTTAGGGCGCCAAGTAAAAGTTACTACTATATTATTGAAATGATAATGTATTATCTGGTGATTTCTTTAGTATAATTTTTTTGATAGATTCAAATATTTTTTAATGTTTTAAGTATACAAATGAAATCTAAAGATTTTATTAGTTTATAAAAAACATGTTTTTTCTTTTTGAACTTGCATATATAATAATTTATTTAAACTTAAACTGCGTATCAGATTTATTTACTTTGCTTTATTTTGGGCAGCAGAAATATTGTTAAATATTGTTTATATACACGGTAAATTCTTCTCATTTTTCATTCTATCGATGGTCTAACTCATAAAATATTTAAATAGTTTTTTACCTGAAAATCTTAATTGAATTACGTATAAATAAAACTTGCTTAACCCAATGCAATGCAAAACTTTAAACTCAGTGTTAAAACACTGACTTTTCAATATCAAAAAAATTTCAAAAAACGTAATTTCTCGAGAACTAGACGATAAAAATCGTTGGCGTTTTGACCATATATAAATAAAATTAATCACCGTGTACTTTTTACATTTTTGTCAATTTTTATTTTAATATCTATTTATAACAATTAAAATACATATACTTCATCTTCTATATACTTCATTTTTCATCTTTTAGCCTAATACTCAAGGAATATTCACTTTAAAGGGCACTGTAAATTTACAGCACTGCCAAAGAATACGAAATAGCGACTCGAGAAAACGTTATAATTGTGAAACACGCTGAAATGTGACGGCCTGCTTTCAAGTGCCCGATTCGGCGGATGTTGGTGCGACTCCAAGACTGCTTCAATGGAGTCAGAGTTAATGGACCGAAATTTCGAATAATGCGCGCATACAGTACGTACCTTGTACGTACGTAAGTGAGCTACAGATTTTCCGTGACATTAAGTCTGAATAAATCAAGCGACAGCTTCTTCTAAGTAGTCCGACATATTGTCGTTCATTTATCTCGACTTTTGTGACCTTTACGGCCCTAGGGACATTTTAATGCCAATACACTTTAATTCAATTCAGCGCATTGTACTTTGAGGCTCATTTGTTTGATCGACGTCGCTGCCTATTCGTCCGGCTTTATCCCGAACACGTGTATCCGTTCAATATTTTTTTCGACCGCGTCCAATTGCCCTTGTTCCATTACAGGTGACCATTGGCGCGTGGTCGATTTTATTAATGATCAACAGTTCGAGCATATTTGTCAGAGAAAAATTGTCCCGAAAGCTCCCGTCAAATAATGCGCGATTATGCAATTCTGGCCGCCGAAAGAATTAATTATTTTGTTTGCCGACACCGTTCCGTTGAGGCGCCGTTATTGGGTGAAAATCGGCATCGATTAATTAAGGGGTGTGCATGATGAACAACTGCGGATGCATAATTGTAAACGTCATTATCTCTGTTATTGAGTAAGCGCGTTTGCGAATTATCGGCGGTTTTGCGAAGGGAAGGGGTGTATGGTGAAAAGTGTATTGGTGTATAATCACGTGGAAATGAAATACAGAAATATACGGTTGAATTAAAAAACGATCGGGTGAATAACTGAATTTTAATTTAATAGAATAGTTTGTTCTGGAGATGGTTTAATTCTATTTATTTTTTAATTGTATTTGTAAAAAGAATAATTTGATTGATTTACTAAGTTCAGTTACATAAAAAGAGTATTTGTAGATAATTTAATTAAAATAATTAAAAATAATTTAAGTAAAATTACTTTTAAATTATTTAAAATAATTTAAGGAAATAATTTTAAAAAACTGATTTAAGAATGTTTATTTGAAAAATGTAAGGAATGCAGTTTTGGGGTGAAGATTATTTGCGAATCTTGAACTGATTCAAACAAATGGAAGGCGCGAGGTACATCTTGATTTGATCAAAATGTGCATATACAACGTTTTGAAATGCGCTTATGCAATGTTTTAAAATGCGCATATTCCGCGCTTATTCAACGGTTCCTCTTCGAATAATTTTGCGTGATATTATTTATTTCGATAGACGCGGGTTTTCGGAAATTTCGCAATATCAATTCGCAACTTTTAATATTATAATACAGGAAATCATCGATATTCGAATGCCGTTAAATTACCTTTTAGTAGCAATAAATGGACAATAAACAGTGGCAGTGCGGAATCAATCAAATCCAATTATATGTGTGTAAATACAATTCAATTATATGATTGTAAATTGGAAAGGTGATGCAAGCAAACGACAACATAACAGGATTTTTTAATTGCAATTAGTGGATTACGTGCGAAAACGCAAAATTATGCGAAAATAAAATCGTAAAATATTTTTGCAAATGCTAAATAATCGAAGACATTTTTAAACGAACGATGGTTTATCGAAAACGATTATTTTATAAATATTTGCTACAGTTTATTACTCGAGGAGTGTCTTGATACACTTTAAAGTGGTTAAATTTTAAAGTTTAAATTTCAGATGATGCTAGTTAACACAAACAAAATGAATGCATCCAAGTTGAAGATTTCTTAAATGTCAAGGGAACTTTCTTAAGTACTGTCCTCAAATTGTAACTTATATTTTTAGTTTGAAACGAAAAGTTAGGAAAAAATTAACATGCGGAAAAGATGCTCCAATTTTTCGCGAGTTGCGGACTCCAAGGTTCATAATTGATTGCGTATTATCAACAGTAATTATTTTAATAAAAATCAATATTTGATACATTTCATTCTTTTTTTCATACATAACAAAACGGAAATCAATATAACATACGACGCTTTGATTTATTCAGTTACTCATACATAATTCATACCTACTTAGCATGAAAATTTGTCAAAAAGTGAATTAACTTTATTTCCTGGATTATGGATGTGCTCGAAGTAAAACCAGGAAAAATCGGGACGCGATCTGAAAACCGACAACTTCCACTGTCAAAACACATACAATTTCGATTTTTGTTATTGAAATGAGAAATAAGATCAACTCACACATTACTCTTAAAACTTTCATTTATATTCTCTAGAAACATAAAAACATTGATAGCTAATTTGTTGTTTTTACATGTACACTTGTGTTACGATGCAGATAACATTCTGTTCAGTTTCAGTTTGTATTTACATATTCGAAAGCTCATGCACACAGTCGTTATTGCTTAATGTATCTTAAAGGTTCGTGGGTCAGTACACAACATACTCCGAATAGAGCCCACATAAAAATTTGTTGGAGTCCTTGCGTATCTCTGATCAAAAGATCTTTCCAATGATATGACGTACAACTTCAGCACTCGGTGCTGATGCCAACTAATTTCGATGCTAAACAACGCAATCACAGTAACATTTCGTTAAACGAAGCAATTCATAGCAACCCAGAATAATGGGATACTCTCGACCGATCACGTCCATTTCAAGGAATAATTTGCGGTTTCATATCAAACGCGAACGTTCTCGTGTAAAAAATAAAAAAAAATAAATACAAATTCAGTATATCTAAATAAATGCCATTGATGGAATCTGTAAAAAATACTTTTCATATCAATACATTTGCATCTAGATTATCTTTATTGTGGTTCCCTTAAGTTACCGGCCACGCCTTTTCGGCTCAGATTATACTCTGAATTCGCTTGAATAATTTCACTAGGGCGACATTATATCGACACAACTATTTTATAGTTCGGGCAATATAACCTTAGAAAATTTCATATAGCCTTTAAAAAATGCCGTTTATCAATAGTCTTCGATGTGTGATTTCGCAGATTATTGTTCCAATTTGGTCTCACAATTCGTTTTTACGTCCAGAGAAACAGACTACTCCAATACAGGCAACACTGCAAATTTCGCAGCCCAACCTATATATTCCGATGCAATTCGCAGACTGTACAGCAAACACCAATCAACGACGCGATCCTGCGGAAGAACTCGTCGTTGATTGGCTGACTCCAAAAAACTCGCGCTGATTGGCTCACAGTCTGTGCGCTGCATACCAATGGCCCGTTTCTCTGAACGTAGCCAAATTTCGCTAAAACAAAACTTGCTCGATCGGATTCCGCTGATTTCGGGACGGATCCGTGAACGCGAATTTAACAGTGTAAACACGGAAAACCGAAGAATTCACATGCCATTCGGCACAAGTAAATTCGGATTCACGGACCCATCCCATTGATTTCAACATAAACACATTACAAGTCGATGATATGAGGAGCTTGGAATTGCAACGCGCTGTTATATTTCACTATATGAAAATGTTCTTTATTGACATCGTATTTCTCGGTTTCGACATTTTTCGCTTTAAGGGACACCTTCAGCACCTTCTTGTCTACTGTCCAACTCTCCCCCTTGTCACCACTTTGCCCCTCATTCACGAGTCCAGTCAACATATGTTGTTCACTCGATTTCCCTACATCCTCCATAGATGTCAGTGCGGTTTTCTCGACGTCCTCTTTAAACCGCATAGACCGCCGAGGTTATTTGTATCTACAAAAAATAAAGCATCGGTGAAAATCGGTCGGGTTAATTAGAAAAAAAAATTCGTAGGTAGCGGACATTAGATTAGGTTACCTTTCTGGCCAAGGACATGCTAGAAGTCTGCAAAATGCTAGGCCAATTCCCGCTAGTACGCTAGCAATGAGTACAGTGTATACCACGCAAAGATGGACTAATGCAAAAATATAAAGTGTCTTGTTGCACCATTGATTAGGCTCATATAACGCCGGAGTATACTCAGGCCATCGAATGCTAAGTATCCAATAATTACCTGGGAGAGGAAGAAGAAGAACATTAATCAATTCCAATATCGGCGCAAATGTCTAAGACCAAAAATAAATCTTACAGTTTTCTTACTAAAGTCTCTGTGGAGTCTGGACATACAACTTAAACTATTTTTGAATCTCGTTTACGACTGTTCGAATCTTTAATAAGAGGACATGTTTAACTAAAGTGGAATGTAACAATGCCCGAGTGGTTTCGATATTGAACTTGTTCATTTATATGGGGCAAACAAATTTGCAGAATGGAGTCGTATTTAAATTACCTAAAATAAACCAACCCAGCAGGAAGCATGTTAGAACAATGGACACAAGCTTCATAGGTGATATGTATGACCTCGATTCAGGAACAGTTAAAACTTCAGGCCTTCTTGATCGCACTTGTGTATACAGCGACCAAAACATCCAGATACCTCCCAGTGTTCCACCGACCACCATATAAATTGGAATATTAGGCTCTCTGGGACAATCTCGAATAAACTGTATACCTTGAAAAACAAAAGTAACATGCATAAAAATTGGTAATATTCAACTGTGCTAGTGTTTTGGTTAAAACGATTTGAAAGATATAAACATATTGATTTTAGTCAGACGAATTCATATTACGAGAGTTTATTGCTGATGTTCGGCTGGATAAAGTTCTCCATACGTATGCTTTTATCAATAAATAAGACACGTTAGATTTCAGTGAGTAGTTACGGCTATTTTCCAATAGTTCGCAAATCAGCTGCGCACAGTAAAATGTTATTCAACAAAGATTCTAAGTTTCGACGACAACGAAGGCGAAGTTTGCCGGCACGAGGCGGAAACTACTGTGGTAATCGCCGAGTCGAAATGATAACCTTATATAGTACTGCTTGCGTACAATATTTTATTCCACAAGTACATAATATAGCTGCAGTGCATGCAATGAAGCAAGTTTTGCTCTCCTAACCGATATAATCTAGTTAATTATTATACTTTGTGAGGAAATTTCAATCGGCGAGATATAGTGGAAACATACTTTTGCCTTTCCGAAAAGTTTGGTGCAAAATGATTGAAGGGTTACCTCCGAACGATAATAACTACAAAATAAACAAATCGTTAGCTTTCGTTTTTACTCTAGTTATCTAAATCTGAATTCTGTTTTTGGCTGAATTTTTGTTTCGCAATTTTATTAAATTAAAACATTCCTCTTTCCTTTTCCCCACGTTGCTTATCTTCAGCCTTCCCAAAGTTTCTATTTTCATTACCCTTATTCTTTTAGGCCACCCAACTAGGTCAAATTTCGTATCCACTTCCACCAAGTATATCGTCACGACTGTTATCCAAAGATGTCGTTTTTTGCTCTCTCACTCCCGAACGAATCTTATCGTAGAAGACCAATTGTCGAGATAAGTAGGTAATTAAACTGCGTACGCGCAGGCGACTATTTGCCTGCACGCGAGCAAATCGTGCTGGTAATATGCAAAACAGCGACTTTTTGCCGGTCATGTAATGCAGCTATTATTGTGCACGTATGGCATGGTAAAGTCAACCAAGAATTTACCCAGAATGAACATGATGACAGGCATAGTGGACAAACAAGCTAAGCATATGGTTACGATGACGGTTTTGCTGACAACGCGTAACGCGCGGTACACGAAGTCACACGTGCCATTCGCTTCAAGATGAGCATCCTTGAGTTGAAATACCAAGGAACCGTAGGTTGCTACTCCTATTGGACTTGGCGCAGTAGCACCTTTTTCCGCTGCATCAGCACTACTACTGCTGCACAGCCTTCGCGATTCATCACCTGAAAACTGTGACAACGACTTTGAATTATTCAATCACATCCACAGGAATCGATGACAGTAAACAGCCAATCAATAGCAAGGTGCTTTTTTTTAATATACCTGGTTGGGATTGGTTGTTTGTAGTAGGTTCTAGATTGGTCGAATGTAATTGGAGTTTATACTTAAAAATTGTAAACTCTAAATGAATTTTACATATTTAGACACAATCTGTCTAAACATTAGGTAGCAAAGATCTTGTAGAAGGATAAAAAGTGTCAATCATCAGTTAGTAAATGAAGATTTATAAACAAAATTGATCTTCTGGATAAACTCTGGCAATCAGCCATTTATCAAACCCTTTCCAGATGATAGTCTCGATAATGTCTGGGTCACCGAGTTGCAGACTTAATGCCAGACTTGATCCAGATTGATTTTTTCCGCACAGATATAGACGCGTTTAAAGCAATTACGTCTGTCGCAGAGACAATTGTTCTGTCATTCATAAGCCGATTTATTGTCGCGAAACGCAGAAATCAGGGAAGGTTCATTATTTATTGCCACCGCGGGCGTTTTTCATGGCGCTGTAAGCGTTCTTGGCGTGGCGCATTGCTAACGATTACCTGCGCTGTTCCATCCGATCGAATGCTAGCAGGCTTCGCCTCCTTTAGAAAAGTAGGTGAAATAGCCCTGATCTTCGTGGAACCTAAACACACAAAAAGTGAAATTTCGGAGACTCTGTTATGTATTATCGACGAGGGAAAAGTTTCAGGCGTTCCCTCAGGGTGTAACTGATATATATGTAAATACGTTTTTGCAAAACATATGTAGACATACATGATGTATAGGTTTCTACACTCCAGTGTTACAGGGAGTTACAAGTGGAGATATTTGACACTGACATGATTTATATGACATATCTCTTTCGTAGAAAAATGTATTTTGCATAATTTTAATCATTTTCCACATGCGTGAACGTAAGTTAAATGAAGAGATAGAGTGATTTTAAAGACTTGGGCTATTGTGTGAATTTGGTAACGAATTTAAGGTATGTAATTTTTTCGATATTATTCCGCGAAACATTTTGTTGTAATGTGTCTAACAAAATAAGTTGTAAAAATAAATTGTTGGGTTTCTGGGGTTGAAAAATGACTGACATTGAAAGGTCATGTACAAACTTGCGCAATGGTTAAATTTAAATTCATGCCAAAAATAATTTTTAAGTCTCAAGTATTATGAATAACGTTCGTAATTTATCATTTATATTCATTTACACTCTGTTCAACTGACCTTTTCTGTCCATTTGGTACGCTAGGAAAAGTAATATGTGGGGTCAGAAGTATACATGACGTTGTACAACAATAACGAGAGAAAAGTACAAATATTGGTCGTAAACCAAGGCAAAAAACTTATTGCAAGCCTTTTCTAAAGTACAACATGGATGAAAACAACAATAATTGGCGTTTGTCTTCTTTGCAACATAAATACTGAACGAGAAACAAAACAACAATAACTGGTGTTAATATTTTTGGCAACAAAAACGTTAGACGAAAAATAACGAAAAAACAAATATTCTAACGAAATATTAAAAAAAAGTAACAAGAACCAATAAAAACTTTAGTTTTTACCTTCCTTAAAACATAAAACATCAGACGAAAAATAAAACAAAAAATTAGAAATTCACCTTTTCCCTTCCGCAATTTCCCCATTTGCATATTTGCTTCATATCTAACATAGTAAAAATGTTTCTCAACCTCCTTTTTTGTTATCTGCATAAACCTGAAGGTTTGATGCCAATTAAACCACGAGAAGAAGTTAACCTCCATCGTTTAATTCAACTTTAAAGGTACAACAAAAGTTTTCACATATTCAAATATGTGACACATTTACGTATGTGTTACTTCATGCTCAATTCAACAGCTAATAACAAAAATATAAAAACTATCTCAATGAGAATCCTTTGAGATATTTTTCCGACCAGATTTGGATCCAGACATGCTCATGTACGATCTCATTTGAATTATTTTTTAATCGGGAATAGTAACTTCTATCAGATTTCTGATAGAAATAATATTGATCCTCCATACTTTAGCCAAAATTCTTTACGACGTCCCTGACAATAAAAACTGACTTGGAACCATAAATGGACTTTGACTTTGAAATCCATTGCAGAACTAAGCTTGGTTCAAGTATCCAACCATCCACCATAGGAATTCCTAGATAGGTTCCATGAATGTATTTACAACCATGGAACCTGTCAAAGAATATTGGTTGGATGCTTGAACCAAATTTGGATCCTCAACAGAGTTGCCAGAAAAAGGATAAAAACCTCCTAAATCCATTTAATTAACACCCTAAGTTCCTAAGAATTCCTAAGAAATCGGTCACAATTCCTAAGATTTCATAAGAAATTTTTTAGGGAGTCTTAGGAAATTTTAGGAATTTTGACCAATTTCTTAAGAAATTCTTGAGAACTCAAAACATGGGCATACAGTTAGGAGTATTTGTCTTTGTTTATCGTATCATTGATCCTCAGTGGTTTCCAGAGTCAAATCCCGTTTATGGTTCCAACCCATATTCAGGGGTTGCTCTCAAATCCTCATCTTTCCCCTGCATCCACCCAAAACCAGCCAAAAAATCTTACTCTGATCCAGAGAAACCCTTCGATGCTCCTGTCTCCCTCTCGCGATTCTTCTCTCCTGGTTGATCCCACCGAGACTGCCCCTCGGACTTCGCTCCAGCTCCGGACCGATGCTGCCCCTAGGGCTCTTCTGGAACTCCTGTCCAATGCTGCCCCTCAGTGTCCTGCTGTCCTCCTCACTACCCAGCGACCCTCTGTGGTTCTTCTCCACAACGTCCGCCATCCCAATAGATCCTCTCGGACTACGATTCATATCCGGACAAATAGATCCTCTGGGAGACCCGTAGATCTCCCCCATCCCCAGGGATCCTCTTGGGAACCGGGATACCTCGTTCAACTGAACGGATCCTCGTGGACTTTGATTCGCGAATTCGGAGATCATCGGCTCCCGGGGACTGCGGTCGATAGGCAAGGCAGCTTCCATTTGGGGTGTGATGCTGCCTCGCGGCATCCTGGGCAGGTCGATGGGGCAGATGGAGCCTCGCGGACTCCGGTCGAAGTCTATGTTGGCGACACTGCCTCGGGGACTCCTGGAGGAGTCTGGAACCAGCGAGTGGCGGGGACTCCGGGATATCCCGTTCTCCGGCAGGAGGGAGCCACCGGGTCTGGAGCCCAGGGACGCTGAAGCCGTGAGGCTATTCCTGGGACTGCGGTTGTAGTTCACGTCGAGCGGGACTAGGGAATTTCGAGGACTCAGCGCTACGTCAGGTACTATTGAGTGTCTCGGGCTCCTCGCAACGTCGGGCGTGATGCTGTTGCGAGAAGGACGACCCATTTCTGGAGTAAGGCTGTTACGCGGACTCAGCAACGAGGTCCTGGATGAGCGACAGTAGTCGTCGGGCACGAGCGAGTTCCGAGGACTGCGGTTTTTAATGTCGATCGACAGGTTGGAACGGGAACAGTGCTCTGGGTTCGGAAGAATTCGACGATTGTGACCCTGCAACCAGTGGGGGGTGTTGTGTGTTAGTGGTGTGGAGAACTTGTGATTTTTGGGAAGTTGTTGGATGCGGAAGTGGCGGAGTTAGGAAGGGTCGAGTTTTTAGAGGCTTAGGCATTTCTTCTTGAAATGTCTTCTAGACTTTGAAACCAATAGAAAAGGTGCAATAGAAGCAGAGTCTTGGAACAATTTGAATTAAGGTAGGAAATCCGTTAACAAGGACAGACTTATACGATCACATAGTAAAATATTTACAACTCAACAAGGTGATGAAAAACTAGTATGTTGTTAATTAAAGCTAGATCCTGAGAAAATGATGATCGAATTTGTACATGTTTGTACAGGACTAACCTAAAATACGCAACTTTGTTCATCGTTTTCACAGGATCTAACTGGTGACCCATGGTTTTTATTTCAGAAATCGATTACTTTTTTTTTTATTTCAGAAATCGATTAATTAGTAAGCGTACTTTAATTAACAACGTACGGAATTTTAATTAACTTCTTGAGTTGTTATGATTTCGGATTTCCCTGCTTAAGGGCGAATTGCTGTTAATCCGACATTCTCGGTTCTACAGCGAGCTTGTCTCTGAACACATAATGTTGATCTAAAAGCAATAGGAAGTTGGCTCAACAGAGATCACTGTTCTTAGTTTTAATATAAGACTGCTGTTGGTTCAAGGGAATTTTTTTCTCCTGGTGTAGATTTGAATAGAAAGTGACTTGACCCTCTAATGGGGATTGCTGATCCCCACCACTCACATACGTTAAAGATATGAGGTTATGTTTTTGTCGAATCGTCCAGTAAACATACGAATCCATGCGACTTGTATTTTTTTTTTCACACACATATATAAGAATATTCAAACTGTTTGGAAACTGTTGCAATAAAATAATGCCCCTATGATAATTAGTAACTAAATATTCGAAAAAGTAAATGTAATTAACTATTACATTTACTTTTTCGTTATTTTATATTCTTATTTTTGGATTTTTAAAGGTGCAAGGGTTTTTGAATATTCTATTAAACTGAGTATGTTCTAATAGAAAATGTGACCACCCTTCTCTTACTCATGGAAATTTCTTGATTACCATTTTCTTTCAGCAAATGAAATTTTTTACAGATTGTAAAATAGAGTATGTACTACAGCACTATGTATACATTCTTTTTCGGTCTTCTTCACCTTCAAGTTAATCATTTATACCGTACTAAAGTACGGTTTTCATTAGTACTTGGCTATTATGTAAAACTACCTCTTCAAATACCGCAAAGCACTTTTTACTAATTATTACCCACTTTACAATCCAGTTTAATAACTTTTATCATATAAGGATTTCCATCACCTTTTCGATCAAAATCAATCATTCAAGTTGAAAATCATCCTAAAATTCTCCCAATATAACATTCTGAACATTCTCAATGTTTACGACAGTATCTAAAAATCTGTTTTCTAAACACGAAGAAAAATTGCATATTAAGACTGCCACACTCTAAGGTAATGGAGTCATAAAATGCCGACATTCCCGCATGCTGCATGCCGAATCCGACTGCAGTAGCCGGAAATCGGACTGCCGGATATTCAAATAGAATTTCCACATCCCGCAGGCGGAACACCTCGATTTGCGGTATGCTAATATTTTTTCAACGGAAGGCATCCTATAAACCCCGAGAAAAGTATTTCGTTGGTTAGAGGAAGTGCAATTCACTTCCCGTGACTGAATTATTTTATTCAGCGGGAACCAGTAAATGATTAAGTTCAGTCGACCGAATTTCGGTCTCAATTTAAATCGTTCGTTGACGATCATTTAGTTCAAGGAAACCAAGCATTTGGATTACTTGTTATATTTCATGCTAATTAAAATTTGATATAAATACTGTTATAAATCTCGATGCACTATTTTATAGGTTATCAATTAACACTAAATAAACAGCAAATATTTGATAATCTCACTTTAAAGCATTTTATTGTACCGCGCGCATCGAAATTCTGAAGTGGTTCTATGTTTTGTGCAAACATCACTTAATAAATCCCGATTCTTGTCGTTTGTCAATGTTTGAAAGAACATATTGGAAATAGCTGTTTTCTTAATAACGTTAAAATGCATATTGTATCTCAATGTCATCATATGCACTTATCTTATTGCAATAAAATTAAATGTATTTTACGAGTTGAGATAAAGCTCAAATTTTGCAGTAACTTTAATCCTTTTAAATCCTGTAAACAGTGTATACAGTATGTTTATTTCTTAATCTCTTTCAAACACTTTAACTGTACCTCGTCCAAGACAATGGATTATTTTAACGAGGGATAACAATGATGTCATATAAACGGTCATTATAAATTCATAAGGCACCTAAACTACTAGAATTCCAGTGCAACGTTAGAGAAGAATTGCACTTCTACAAAAGGTCGTTCTTCTTTCACGTAAAGTATGGTTTTTATCACATACGTGAAAATATTATCCACAAAAATTCCATTTCACGAATATTCACCTTCCAGACTGTTTCAAGTTTTTTGTAACCTAAATTTATTTATTATGGTCTATAGAAAGTACGAACTTTATCATTTTTAATAAATATAAAATTGTACATTATATTATCAAATTAGTTCGACTATCTTTTCTGAAATCCCTTTGTCTTTAAAGTAACATTGTGATTTCGTTCTAATGTGCTATTGTACGTACAACAATACACCTACTATACCTTACAGTATGGATTTTTGTAAGAAGTGCCCAGAAAATGAGATATATTTTTCCCTCTAAAGCAGGTCAAAAAATATCAATTTCAGCTTACCCAGCGAATCTCAGTTTAGCATTCGTATGTTCTCCCCTGTTTCTGCCACGAAGCTGACTTAAAATATCAAAGTTGGAAAGTGAACATGATTCCTCGTACGTCATATCACTTTAAGAATAAGTTTCGCATGTTTACCTTGAATTTCGTTCAATAACGGAACGCGCCCAAAAACCATATTTGCGAAAAATATCTTTTTTATGGCAATTCATTTTATCTCGACACTACTCCGCTTGTCACAAGCGGATTATTGGTTCGGAAAATCTGCATTTGATTGACAATATTTCCGGAAACCGTCTGGCAATAGTCGGACTTTATCCAGATTGATTTTTTTCCGGATGACTGTATTTTGTAGTCGATATGGAAATAAATAAAAACTAAATCAAAATAAGAATATCAATTGTGAAATGCGAGGCAATAACAATATATTCTGCACAAGTAATAATCGATGTCATATTTGCAAAACGGACGTTTTTGCGGTTCGGAAAGCGCACGAAATAATTATGACATTTCCTTCTATCATATCTGTATTTTCAATGTGAAAAATGTAGTGCGAAGTAAAGTAGGAAAAAAGCTTTTTGAAATCCCATTAGGGTGACTTTCGTCACATTTTCGGTGAAAGTCTGGCAGCGGATTATGCATTGTTTTTTTGATCAGCGCATTAAAGCTTAAAACAAGTCAACACTGATGAATGGCAGGACAAAAAAACTATTCACTTTACGTAGCTAATTAAGAATTTCATCATATTGAGCGCTTTAAATTCAAAGGAAAATCTCATTTTATTTTACATTATCCTGATTACAGACTCGCAAGTTTTCGCATGTTGAAAAGCTTCTCGTCCTTTATGCGATTCAGCGATGAGTAAGCCGAAGCAACTCGTACATTTTGATTTTCCATTGGAAATGCAGTTTTTGAGTAATACGTTTTTATTTAAGAAAACATTCGTGATGAATCGTCTATAATTTATATTAAGATTCGTAAAAGTACATGTAAGAGTTCACGAGGTCTCGAATTGAACTTTTTATCATTTAAAACATTAATTATGTCAGGAAAAAGTTGGAGAAAATGTGGAAATCCTGTTTCTGTGACAGTTTTTTTATGCTATGTAATATCTTTTTTCTTTGAACATCGATTTGCTTCCGATACCTCGCTGAAAATTATTTCGAAATATTCCATTTTAATCAATTTTACATTGACGGAAACTCTGCCTCATAAATAAAAAACTCTTATGGATTTGTTTATAAAAATCTTTACTGTTTTCTACATATTATGCAATTTACTATTCGTCTTCATAGCATATTCATGTTGTCTTTCCTCCCTTTTCAAACAGTTAACTTAAATTGAATTTAACAAAAACTGGATTGTGAAAATGTCAATGAACAATCTGGAAGATCAGAGCGTCTAATTAATAATGTCAATTCTGGAAATGGAGTAGAACTTTCGAGTTATAAACTGATTCATTATAGACTGATACATGGAATTCCTTTTCAATGGTTTTATTCTATTCAATGCAGGAAATACAATAGAAGCTTTGCCTCGTAAATTGACTTTCCTAATTCTGATAGAGATGTGATATAAATTACAAAATTCGACAAGCTAAAAATACAATTAGAATCCAAAATAAACCCTTTTAGTTTATTCAGTTCGACAAAGAATTCGCAAATCGTGCATTCACCTGCATTTAAAGGAATTGTAATTGTTCGTTATAAACTGCCTTACAATGAACTGTAATCGCAAACTTTTCGCAAGGTCACGTATGTCACAGTCAGCATGAAAATTAGTTTATTCTGCGGTGACTCTGACATCTGTCAGTTTGCCTATCTTTATGTGTGCACCATCTTGATCCAACATTTCACACCCAACATTATTTTTCGTCTTACGTCGAGTGCATTTCAAAATTACAATTTTAATCGAATCGTTAAATGATTTATGCAAATTGTTCCTTCATCAGAAGGAATCTATCACTGGATGCACCAATTAATTATTCTATTAGTATGCTCAACACTTCTACTTAATTGGACGGTACTACGTCGTAAAAATTCTTACATAAAATTCTCGATCAAAACACAGGTAACATTACGTTAGAAACTTAATCGCGATGTTCGTAAAATCAATGGCATATTCAGTTTTACTTAATTTAGCTGGCAGATATACATTTTTTTAAATTTAAGAAAATTAAGTTAAGGACTTTTTTGTACAAAACATTTCTTCGAAAACATTTTGTACACATCTTATCAAGGACACATTTGTTTACAAAACATTTCGTCAATGTCATTTTTGTCTACAAAACATATCCTCGGATATTGATGTATACAAAACAATTCTTCACTGTCATTTTTGTGTACAAAACATTCCACTCAAGACCAGTCTCCCTCAGAAATCCACATTCCAATTCCCATCAGCCCAATAATACTACAAATCTATTATCATTTCCCTCCCAACAACATTTCTCTCGCCCTTAATATTCCGAAAACATCCCTAATAACGCGTAATATTTAGTAAATACTTTGTAAATATTAAAAAATATTTTTTATAATATTTAGAACATGTTTGAATATCCAATCTATAAAATAAGTACAAAATATTTTAATATATTTACTAAGTAAAAGAAATATTTTCTACATACAATATGGTGTACATATTTAAAAATGTATATGAAATATATTCTAAATGGTAAATATATTAGATATTTCATATATATTTTCTATATATTTTTTCAAATATGTAGACACTATTCAGTAAATATTTAGTAAATACTTTGTAAATATTAAAAACATATTTTTTGTAATATTTAGAACATATTTGAATATCCAATCATAAAATAAGTACGAAATATGGTGCACATATTTAAAAATGAATATTAAATATTTTCTAAATGGTAAATATATTAGATATTTACTATATATTTTCTATATATTTTTTCAAATATGTAGAAAATATTCAGTAAATATTTAGTAAATATTTTGTAAATATTAAACAAATATTTTTTGTAATATTTAGAACACATTTGAATATCCAATCTATAAAATAAGTACACAATATTTTTTCTAAGTAAATAAAATGGCGTAAATATATTTTCTAAGTAAATAAAAATATTTTCTGCATACAATATGGTGTACATATTTAAAAATGTATATTAACTATTTTCTAAATGGTTTATTAGATATTTCCTATATATTTTCTAAACATTTTTTCAAATATGAAGAAAATATTCTGCCCTATTAGGTACTGCTTCCCATGGGGTTCACTACTGCCAAATAGCCCCTCTACCTCTTCATGCGTATCCTCGTCAGTGTCGAGAGCGATGTTAGGCACAACACTACCACGTGGAGAGCGTTCTCGGTCAATATTGCCGAAAGTTTGCGCCAAAACGTCGGACGCCTCGGTGGACGCGACCGAGGCCCGTCGCCCCCTGACCGTCGAGCCCAATGCCCCCGTGCTCGTCGAGTGCTCCTGGGGCGAATTAGCGACGCTCCGCGACGGTCGTCTGCGTCGCGACGACGAACTGCGATGTAGCATCATGT
>JABFPB010002909.1:0-18585 GCA_022817645.1 Ceratoteleas bidentatus | reverse complement strand
CTGCTGCGCCGGCAGCGCCATCGGCGGCTTTGCGTCTTTGCGCGCGCGCCGCAGCGTGCCGCTGCTGTTCTGCGTCGGGTTGCGCGGCGGCAGCTGCGGACTCGTCGGGCTGGCCAATGGCGAGCGCGAACTCGTGCGAGGGGGGGGCGGCGGCGGCACGCGCCGCGGCGTCGTCGCCTGCGCCATCTGCAGGAGCTCAGCGTTGCGCTCGGGCAGCGCCGGTGGCGCCGCCTTCTGCGGCGGCAGCGGCGGCTGCCCGTCCGGCGCCTGCAGCAGCCGCCCGATAGGGGGCGACGTGTCCGTGTCCGAGCTCGACGGGTACGAGTGGAGCCGGCGCAGCGCGCCCCCTGGCGCGCCGGTCGCGATCGTCAGGCCGGCGCTCGAGTCGACGCTACCCTTGCGCTCGGGCAGCGCCACCTGGCCGAGCGACGAAGTCGGTCGCGAGAACGTCTGCAGCTCGTCTAGCAGAGCGTCGAGTGCGTTCTCCGGACGCTGCTGATGGGGGGCGGATGGCTCGGCATGCCCGACTCCCCCAGCGACGACCGCTGACCCCACGACAGTGCGTTCCGCTGGCACAGGGGCAGTTGTCTGGATTGAAAACGAAGGATTAGTTACGCAGACCCGGAGAAGTGGGCGGATTGTATGGTGTGACCAGACTGTGGGGGGTCGGCAAGTCTTTTTTAGCAGCGACATCTACCGGAGGTTAATTCACTTAACCTCGGGCCCAAGTGTGTAGGTAACAACTGGAGATAACATTGGTCCTACCTAGGCAGTAGGTAGTCTTCAACGACTACAATCTCCAGAGTTAAATACCTCGGGTTTGAGGTTAGGGAGGTGGCTGGGGTATCTATAAATTACGTTGTGGCTCAGAGACAGCAAAGGGTACCGGACATGTAACTATGTTAAAATTGTAGTTACAGAAATTAACCAGTTAATTCTGTAGGTTAAAGGAATTAAAAGAAATCAGTTAATTACTTGCTTGGTCTCTTCTCCGGATAATTTTAGAGTAATTGTGTCAATTTCTCTGAGCTACCTGTCAAAACCACCTTCCCTTAAGTGGTACCTCTATTTTCGTAAGTGATTTTCTTCCAATCAACAAGACTATCCGAACCCTCACTCCGTGTTTCTGAATCATCCGTGTAATCCAGTGCTACCAACTCCCATAAATCACACAAAGCTTCTATCCAAAAACTCGCTTCCAAACCCGCGAGTTGGCAACACCGGTGTGACATGCTGTTATCATCATCAGAGTTGTCGAATCGGGACCAAAATCTTCAGATTCGACAGCACTGATCCACGACTTTGGTCGGGTCTGATGATGTTTGTCAGTTAGTGATTTCTGTCAATCGACCCTTGCTTTCGTCATCAGGCCCTGCCTAGTTACTTTTCACGCTTTTATTTTTCATTTCCTAGGAACTTTTAGAGGTTAACTAGACGGGCTGACCGCAAAGCAAGGGTCCTCGTTGACTTAGAGAATACATGCGCATGCGCACGAACACAAGCCTTCGAGAAAAACCAAGCATTGCGTTAATTAAAATTGCTTGTGACGGTTAGAGCGTTCAAAATAAACGAACGGGAACTAATGTTGTGTTAGATATAACATAATTACCTGTGGTCGGTTATACGTATGTGTTGTGCGTGTTACAAGTCTGTACTCATTTGGGTCTCTTTAACAATGGGCATCTGTCGTCCGGTATTAGTCAACTTAAAAAAAGACAAACGAAACCAAGGGTAGAAAACAATAAGGCTCCAAAAACCAAACGGACGTATTCCCCCATTTTTTCTTCTTCACCGTATTTCGGTTACGTACTAGAGAGTCACTGTAACGAAACTCCAAATCAGAGGTTTGAAATGAAGAAAAGTTTGAGTACAAGACTTTTCAAAATCATAAAAAAAGTAAAAATGATAAGGAACCGAGGTTAAGTTGTCCGAATTTTTTTATTTTTTTATTCGAAGCAGCCAGTGGTTTGTTAATAATGGTTTTGACTTTTATCTTTCTTTGTTCAGCTGTATAGAGTATGAAAGACCCGTTTCCACCTGATTCTCAAATTACAGTGACTCCAAAAATAAAGAAACAGAAGTAACTGAAAGCAGCCTTACAAAACTGAAGCTAACTCCGAGACACCCATTCTGGTAGCTCGACTTGTGATGGACAGGGTGTCGTGATGACTAAACACGTAGGTGAAAAAAAGGAGAGAATACTTGATGTCATGCAGTGCCGAGCGATTATCACCAAACGGACAACGGTCGGACCGTTTCGGGCTGGCGCCATCTTGAAACAGTGTGATCACAAGATGGTCACCCGGCGGCCGAAAGGTACACGAATGTTTACACAATGTCGAACAGAGGGCATGCAAGAGTGGCAAGACATGCTGAAAGTTTTGCATCATATATGTATAGAATAGAAACGGAAACAACAAAACTGGTTGGCCAATGAAGAAAAGTACATAAGACAAAACCTTCAGTCCAATCCTCATAGTAAGACAGTAGCAGTGGAATGAGAAATAGAGTACCAACCAAAGAAAAACAAAGAAAAACTTAAACATACGGAGAAGAGAACGTGAACAAACGTAGTGAAGGTCACGAAAGAGACAGAACGTAAACAACGACAAAAAAACGTACATAAGTCGTGGCAAACAGCGATTAAGGTGGAAAAAGTAACCAAGGGATGCAAGTAATGGTGAACGAAAGGAACGCAAGAGTTGATGAAAGAGGCGTGATGGTTGGTCGGTCGAGACTGCTAAATTAATGACTGTAGTTCTATGTCGAGGCACAATAGAGGTCCTATGTAGATTCGGAAGCGATTAATATAATACAAATGTAGTTACACAAATGGAAACCAAGGACGAGTGAACGAAATGAGTGACCAAACTTTACGCTAAAGTTCTACAGCTTTACAGTAAATGTCTTGGATGGATATGCGTCTGTTGCTTTTTTCAGCGGTCAAGCGAACTTAACCAGATCTCGCCAAATGGTTGGTAGCCCTGCTCAGGAAGACCTTACATGGGTCCTAATGCCTTTATACCCATTTTTACATTTATACCTCGTAGTCAAAGTCATATTTTCTGTTGGGACCCGGGAGCGTCGTTTTACGGACCAGTCTGCCGGTTGTTCGTAATCCGCAAACATCTGCCCCAGGGTGCACGATATCCCCGCGATCGGACTGTTCTTCCTGAGAGGGGGACCAAATGAAAAAAAGAGAGTACGTATTTTTGGTCTACGTATCGGGTAGGGGGAGGGTCGAGATGCATCGATGATGATAGCGGCAAGAGGAAATAAAAAAAAAGAATAACGGTATCAGTAAGTTGGTCGCAATGGCGATTTTAGGAAATCCAATGTAAACCTTAAGCGTGGGGTCATCTTACTATAAGAAATGGATTGGAGTATGTGTCTTGTGAGAAATAAGTAACTGTGACGGTTGTTTAACATCGAATCTCATCAACATTTTACGTTGGCTTCATCGACAGTTCGTCGATTTTAGCTTTTCGTTTGCCGCAATCCCGATACTAAACAACCTCCAAGAACCGCTTGATTGGGCGATAAAATGGCGCGAGCGAATGTATGGCATGATGGCGACGTGACAAAATAGTGAACGTTCAGAAAAGTTCGTTGGTGCGAATACAAAAGTCGAGGAAAAACGTCGCTGTTTGAAAAAAATCTTTTTTTGTATCTATATATGCTGGCTGTTTGTTTTTGTATGGATACTTTTTCAGAGTCGTCCAAGAAAGAGGCAAACAAAGACATGACACGCTCAAGTTCAAATTTTGGCGGCAAACCGACTGCGCATGACCAATAGGGTGCAAAGGCTGGCGCGTACGAGATTTCCGTGGTGGGCCGGGAACTTTCGTACGTCCATCCCCGAACAGCGAGAGAATCTTAACTCTAGCAGTAAAGAGTTTTGACAGACGATAAAATGGAGGAAGTACATATAGGCGGCGGGTACAGAGGGCGCCGTTCACTCGCGTTTTACCCACCAGAGGGCGGCGTCATAGTTGTTCCCATTGACTTAATAACGCACGATACTTTAACATATTGTCAATAGAATTTTTAAGACAAATATAACATGAACTTAATAATTACTGTTACTGAGTAAACATAACCTTACTTTCGACAACATTTAATTAAAAAAGGTTGATATTGTAACACATGTTTTAAGAAAACGGCGAAAATAGGTATTTACATGAAGCCAAAGTAAGGTTATGCAACTTTTACGGTCATTCAATGCAAGGTTTAGGTGTATTTGACCTTGATATCCTGGCAAGTCAACTATAAAAATATTGTCTTACGAAATAAGACAAAAAAGTATTGATAAAAATAGGTAAAAGTGAGGTTAGGACACAAGTGAAGTTATTTCCTTCGATACATCGATAATCGAATTCAAAACACAAATATGGCTGAACATTGAAAGATATGCAAAATCGTTAACATCAATGGTAATTATTTACATGAAGGGTCGGGTCCAACGATTAGATAATTATACAATATTGTATAAATATAGTGCGCTATTAGGGTTAGAATATGTATACATAATAAACGTATAGAAAACGAAACGGCTTGGTACCAAGCGTGACTTTGAAAAGTGAAGAAACTGTATATAAATATATGTAGATAATCGAAAAGAGACTGTATCAGGACGTGTAGTTCGACGTCCCGTCGGATGGGGGCGTGCGCGTTGGTAATCCAAGCGCTTCGCGCGCCCCTTCCGGCGGCACCCGCGAATGATGATGGGAGCAATGATTTCGTACTATGATTCGTGAGATAGACATATCGAACAGTAAGAAAAAATATAAAGAATAATAAATAACAGTATAGAATATAATTCATAATCATAATCATAATAAAAAAGTGTGAATTAATATACGAATAAGAGGAAATTTACTCGTGACTGGTCTGTATGGCCTCCTTGAAGTTTCTACTCTTCATCCAGTCATACTATAAACAAGTTAACAAGTTTATTTCGCTATTCCACAATGGCAACGGCTATTTAGTTGTCTGTGTATTTATAATTTGCAGGTTAACCTTCGTCTAACGCAATTTTTTCGGTTAATTTTCACTGAGATTCTTTTTCAACACAGCTAACACAAAGACTCGCTGACGTGGCAAGACATAAGCGAGGGATGCCTTGCCACGTCATTCTATGCTATGTCGGGACACAATAAACACTGAAATTGGCTTTGAGGTTATGGAGCACACTGGGTCCGTCGAGAATTAGTTGCAGGGTTCATTCTGACATCAATCCGTACACTGAGGTACAAAGGCCTGGGAGCTAGATGGCACTCGTGACCCTCGAAAACAGTTGCGCCATCTCGCGCGCGACCTTGGGACTGTATTCTTGAAACTTGTGTCTCGTTGCCTGCTGATTTCTGAACTCAACTATGTGCATATTTTATTGTGATTGCGTTCAGAAACCGACGAGTTTCTCCAATTTCAAGAATAAGATCCCTGGCCTCATCGAGTGGCGCCATCTATCGCCAGCCACGCGAACTTCCGTTCCGGGGAACGCCGCAACGAGGCGTTCCGCGCAGGTGGCGCTGCAGGCAAAGCCTAGGAACGACGATAGATGGCGCCGCGGATCGGCGCAGATGGCGCTAGAGTCAGTAGCCCCGAAATTACGATCATATATATGTATGAGTGAACCCCCGAGCCACACATTCAACAATTGCAAAGGAGTGATCGTCGCAACGGCAGCACAGTTTCTCACAAAATTATACCCAAAGTTCCATTAAAGCTGTGTCTTCGAGAACAAGGACAGGGGGCTGTTATCATTATTATTAGCTTTCCAACATTGAAATCTTATCACGTTGCTCGAAGCAAGTCTATCGCAAAGAGGTTTACATCAGATTTCATATACATATATATGATAATAAATTTAACGTTACGGCCTCAAGCACAAACTACGGAATTTCGGAATGGCGTCGTTACTGTCCAATTCCCCTCCCTCCACCCAATTTCACTGTCTGCCGATCGAACAATCGACGACGTGGTCTGAGAACAAGTCTTTTGGAACGCTTTATTAGGGATGCTGGCTGTCTTTCTCGTCGGGGGGCTTTTTTGCTTAGACTTCGGATTCCTCGATTGGTGAGAGTTAGTTTTGCAAGCAGTATGTCCCAGGTGGAGCAACTGTTCGTCATGCATCGAGATATTAGCGGAGGGGAGACAATGAGGGAAAATCGAGAAGAGAGAGACAGATAGATAAGTAGGTAAGAGAGAAAGAGAGAGGAGATAGAGAGAGGCGAGGAGTGAGAGAGAAAGATAAAGAGTGATAGAGAGAGAAAAAGAGTGTAACCGAGATATGCTGGTCAAGTGGTGGTTACCTTCGAGTGTTGAGCTGACGTAGGTGTGATTGGTGGAGTGTCCTCAGCGTCGACGCTCCCTGCGTTTGGAAGTCGTTGTTCCTGCACTGAGGCCAAACTAAAAAATGGGACCGTATGAAAGTATTGATATTTACAAGATTTGAAAATAAATTATTATATTTTTTTCATTGTAGTTATATTTTTTTTTATTGTAGACTCATAGAAAAAGAAATTCAAATCTAAACAACGCAAGGCAAACAAGGACAAAAGAAATTAATTAAACAAAAAAATATGACAAAAAATGAATAATAAATAAAAAATAACAAAATTCAACGAACAAATAAACAAATTATTCAAATATATTTTTATTACTCATTGAAATGAGAATAATTTAAATTAGGTTCGGAGAAACTATAATTTGTGAGAGAGTATGAGTAACAAGGTCAATTTATTTTCATTGTAAATCAGTGATCAACTAAAATAAACTAAAGCAGTATATGATTAATTAAAAAGTAATTACTGGAATAATTATTAGTTCGGTAAATAATATAAAAAATAACAAACAAATAAAACGAATTACACTGATATAATTTTGTTATTTTTTCATTCGAATAATTAAGTGTTTATATCAACATTCTTTACGAACTAAAAATATTGCAAATAAAATCAAATGCCTCTGGCAAGTAATTACATGTTAAAAATATTTTAAGCCCTCATATGGAAGCTTTATTTCAAGAACACCTGTACATACACAGCATATTTTTTTGCTTTTATGCTCGAAATTATAATTTTAATTATATATAATAGAATTAATTACTAGAAGCAAATTTATCGAGTATCTTCAATAATTAAAAGTATTGATTTTGCGGAATTTGTTGTTGTTATTTTTATCCGCAGTATTAATAGACCTAATTACTGTATAATAAACAATTAATCGACATTAAACAACTCCAGAAATAAAAGAAAAAATATTCAATTTGCTGTCTTGATAACCCACATCCCTTTTGCACTTTTCCAGAAAACGAACCTCACTATATGACCTCACGCACTTTCAAAATCTTAACCTTTTACATCGCCCTTCTCAACACTTATCGATACAAATTCTTATCGATTTGACTTATTCTCACCCATTGACATTTGATTAATCAAAAAAACAGTTTTTCAGGGTTCAGCAGACTCGCCTTATAACATCTAAATTTAGCGCATTGTATCGAGCGATTCTTTGTGAATTCTTTCACCAAGAACGCCTCTCTTAACTATCTCACAAAAACGAAAAGAAAAACGAAATTTCGTGTAACAATAATAATTACCGTTTGAGCGTAACGAGGGTTCCGGTGAGCTTTTTGCATCGTTTTAGAGCTGATTCGAGTCTCTCTGGCTCTTCCTTCAAGAACTTTTCCTCGCGCATCACTTTTTCCATTTCCGAGCTCAGTAGACCTTTCATACCTTCTTGCAGACTCGGGAAACGCACTTTCAAATCTGCAACGGTTTTGCTGCAAAAGAAACGAAAATATTAATGTGTTCATTTAATAGAGTTTCAATGATTAATCACAAAACCAAGTAGAAATAGTAACTCTGAAAATATCTTAAAATCTCTTTGAAAAACATTGAATCAGTCCCACTTTTTAGAGATTTTTAGAGCGTTTAAAGTCTGACAAATATTCTAAAACAGAATATTCGTCATTGCTATTCTAATTATTCATATTATGTTTATTTTTAAACAGTTTGCAAATAAACATCTTACAACGCATCAGTTGTAACAATTTTTTGACAATTTCTTATTTGCTGTGTATCTAAACTAATAAGGCCAAAGCACACAAGTTTAAATTATTATTTTCGTAGCTTACCTAGCCTTGCTTAAAATAAGGGCCATGTTCTCGACATCCGACATGTTGACCCGAGTCTTTCGGTTGATGACATTACCCCGTAATTCCTCCACAGTGCTTTCCAGTCCGCTGTTGATTCAAATGGAAGAAAGAAAAACGTTATACGAGAATAATTAATCGCGTTAGACTACATCCGACTACCACTTGACGCGTGCGACTTTAATTACTCGTGTTTACACTCGTTTTCGCATGCAATTAGCCTCGGATGTATTTTTATGCTCTCGTATCGCGCGTTTTCCAAAACTCATTTTTTCGTTGAACAGGCTTCTCATAATTCGAAAGAATTCCAGTCCTTTTCTGTATGGACCGGATTATTTTTTCGGAAGAGCCTACTTGTATGTAATAATAAATTTTATTTTACGAAGCTTGCATTTGGCAAATATTAGTGTATATTTTTCAAAAGCTTATTTAGTTAGTAGCAAGTTTTTTTATCTCAGAAACGATTTAAATACCTTCGTTGAATTATTTGTTTAATTATCAAATAATTTAATGACTAGTAAAGAAAACACTGATAATTAAAGGAAATCTAATAACCATTGAAAGTTTATAATGTATTATTAAATTTTTTGTCACATACGTTAGATCCTTTTCCAGCCACAGCATCTCTTGCTTGTAGAGATCTTCCTCTCGACTCAAGCGGATCTTCTCAGCGTCTCCAGAAGACCATACAGCATCCCTCCCCGATAGCAACATGGCCCTAAAATTACACCATTTTACTTTTTGATTACAATTATACATTACCAAAGCACTGAGATTACAGCAAGGGCAAAAATCACTAGTTAGCAATAATAGAATTTGAAGTCTCCTATGGATTATACAATCTAAAATTTTTTCAGTAAATTAATTATCGTACTTTATATACTAAGGGATCATCGAATTACCAAGGTATTACTTCCCTAGGGCAGTAATGACCCTCGGTTCATAAAATTGCAATACCCCCAAAAACACTATCCAAAAGAAAATCATCCTCATACAAAACCAAAATCGCGCCCTCTGGTAACTCCCCGAAGTACCTTTTCAGCATCTTAACCTCAAAGAGCACGAAATTTATGTAAACCTCGACGATATCCTCATCCATGGCACTCATGGTACACCACTCGACTTTTTCGAAACCAAAAAGTTTCTACTCGAACCCTCTTAGCGCAGGATCAGATGTCCTAACGGAAGTGCGCGGTGAACTGACTTGGTTCGCGCGATAAAACGGGTTTTATGGGAACAACAGCGACACCTACGTGCTTCCGCTCGAAGCGCCACGTTCAAGGTCTACCGCGTATCCCGTAATGTCAATCAATTAGCACCACCGCGAGTCAATCGGTAGTTAACGACCTTATGAACATCGCGGTGGTTGATTTTTTTTTCGATACACTTTCCGCAGCGAAGGATCCGTGACGTCAAATGACGCCACGATCCTTCGCGGAGGAGTGACGCGTGTGGCAATTTTTCACGTTCACGTCAGCACGTTTCTTGAATGAGCTGAGGGTGGAAATAATTCATTACGTCAATCGTTACGTTTTTTAAATTTTTTACGCAGAAAGCATACGTTCATTCACGAGCAAGAATAGACGCGTACAGCGACATCTGTTTCTAGTTTTTTTTTTTCGCGGAATAAATTAGAGTGGGCGTTTCAAAAACAACTTCACTTGTATTAGAATTTTGAAGTTAGGAAGTGGTGATATTTGAAGGTCGTCATAGTGGCGCCATCTATAGATGATTTGACAACCTCTTATACTGAAGATGTCCCAGTTGTCTTCCAAGACAGGATGCTGTTGCAAAAAGTTGCAAAAAGTATCCTAATTTGACTAATCAACCTAATAACTGAGGTTAGGTTTTCTCACCTTATCGTAATGAAGGTATCCCGAATGGTTTCCCGCACCGTATGCGCCTGCGCTTGCGACATGCGTCGTAAATTGCGCACCTCCTGACGCAGATCCTTCGCCTTCTTTTGCAGACCCCTCAGCTGATTGTACATTTCCGGGGTCAGGGTGAGGTCGCCTCTGTACACGTACTGTCCTCCGACGAGAGCACCGGGTTTTGGTGGCGGCGTGGGTTTGTGTCTCTCCCTCTCTGAAAACCCATCCCCATGAGTCTCCGACAACCCGAACCACTTTTTTCTACGTCAGCCTGTTCCGAATTTCAAACTTCGTGCCGGTGAACAGCGCCACCTAGCTGTTCATGGGAACCTTCAGGTGGCGCCATCTGTCGGAATATTGCCTGAGTTTACAAGCTTTCCGCTGTCTCTTTTGAATCTCAAATTTTGCGCGGGAAATGGGCGCCACCTAGAAATTCCTTGGGAATCTCCAGGAAGCAGCATCTATCGGTGAAAACTGTGACTTGGTAAGCATATACAATTTTGCGCCGGAGGCAGCGCCACCTGGGAATTCCTCAGGAAGCTTCAGGTAGCGCCATCTACCGACGATTTGCAGAAACATTATATCTTGCAGGTCTTTCGTATGTCCATACTGTATATTTGGACTTCAGTTGGAAAATGACTAAATTACTTGACAAAATTACGTGGAACGGTAATCTATGTAACAGAACGGATACTAAAGTTTACCTTGGGAAGACATTCTGGGTAGCGTTGAAGATTTGATAGCCGGTTTTGTAGGTTTAGTGTCCGCTATTGTGAAAGCATGGTACAAACGTACAACAGGATGTTAGATAAAATGCGAATGCACAAGCGGCGAAGCCAACGAAAAGCGACGACACTTTCTTCCAGCCAGGAAGCATCGCGCTTTTCGTTCTCGCAATAAGGTACGATATTAGTACTAATCTGCAATCAATCGGTATTAAAGTCTAACCAACAACTGTCGTTAGTTTTTTTTCACAGGGCAGTTAATGAAGGCAGCAGCGAAAAGCTAGGTTGTATTACTGTTTAAGGTTCATGCGCTGGACTCGTTACAAGTTCTCGGCAGTCTTATCATACAAATGTACAAATGGATTCGCAACGACCTCTCGACGACTCGAGGGTGTACTTTTGTCAGTCTGTTCGCTCGTTTAAGTCGTTTTACCTGAATGCTGAGGAGAATGCTGTTTGGGAGAATTCATATCCGGAGGCTCGTCGCTGAAGGATACCGATTTTTCGAACGACACCGATTTGTCTGAAACGGAATTGGGGTGAGAAACCGTTCGGAATGGTTAGGTAGATAGAGATTTTATTGGCTTTAAGTGATGTGAATTGACCATCGGAATGGTTACTTTTAACAACGTTCTGTGGCGCCACCTGTAAGGGTCAAAAGGACGCCCGCTTGTGGCGCCATCTGGCAACTTCCGGAGGTCGCGTGCTGGCGCCACCTATATCTACTGAATACAACTACTTTAAAGTTACGACAATGTCGTAAGATTAGTCGCGAGGGAGACAGCAGCGCCATCTAGAATAGCAAACGTCTGTTTAGTTGATTTCATTAAAAATTCGTGTCCGATTATAATTCTCCACAGAACGTTGCCTTTCATTGTAAATTATCAAATAAAACTGGTTCATGCTCCAACAAAAGTTTTAACGAGAGGGACAAATAAGAAACTTCGCTGAAAAGGCTCAGCGAAAATGAACCCAACTTCGCGCAAAACTTTCGAAAATGAGTTGCAATCGCGCGTTTCCGCGGCATTAATCCGTGAAACAAAAGTTGCCCCGACTCAACAGAACGGCGTGCTCGGAAACTAACCTAAAAACGGAATTCAACGAATAAAGCGACAACGGAACGAAAGAACGGAACGTGCGACAATGGGAGTCAATGAATTGCATTAAAGTTAAGCACCTTTGCCTAATTTCGGCGGCTTCCCGTCGCTCCTTAAGTATGAGTCATCTGCAATACGACAGTTACGTTTAATGGCAACGTTACAATTGGCGGGAAATTCAAATAGAACAAAGTAAAACTGGTCGTTCGTCAAGACATCTGGACGACAAAGATACAAAGCTGTGAAGCACACATCAGAAACAAGGACAGTGCTCTCGAAATGTGATAAATTTTACATATGGCTGCGTTCAGAAGCAGTTTAGAGGAAATAGTTGCTTCTGACCGTAACCCCATGTTAAATTACATCGAGATGCGTTCAGATATCGTGGTAACACATTTCAAGGACGCTGACCTAGGAAATTTATTTACACGAGTTATTTACAAGCGCAGGTGGCGCCACCGGTCGTCCGAGCCGGGTCCCGCCGTCGAGGACCGCGCCATCTGGCGGACCTCGACGGAAAAACAGACATTCGTTGGAACCACGTCACGTGGGCAGTTATGCAGAAACTCGTACAGGGCGAACCAACGGAAATTCGCGGCAAAACGTGAACGCGACCGTTGGCGTTCAAATTTTGGCGCGAAGCGGATCTTGTAAGTTCCTCTTGGTGGGAAATTTTTGGCTATTTACAGTTGACTTGGCAGACCCTGCGTGAAGTGGTGGGGGACACCACGACACCAGCGCCACTCTCGGTAAAAACACCGTACAAATGTAAACATCGAAAAATGGTGCGCTATGCATAATTGTTTTGTAGATATATATAAAAAAGAGTTTTGTAAATATAGTTTGAGGAAAAAGTAGCAGCGTGAATTGTGATCGAAGGAGAAGAATAAAGTACACAGACGAAACGAGCGAGAGCAAGAGAGACACACCTGGAGGAGGCACTGAGGCAGAACTGAAGGTAGACTGATTGTCGTATTCGTCCATCGAGCCTGATATGCATCATTTAGAATCATTACAAAGCAGTTTTACAGCGAATCGAACGCAATTAAACACCTGACGGTATCGCCGTCTCGCTCTAACGGCGTGCAATAGAAAGAGACGGCTATACCCCCAGCTCGCGTTTTCTGGTTGAAATTAGTTTCTACTGTCGTTAATCTCGAAATTCCAATTAGCTCTTTCTAAGAGGAGTCAGGATAGGTTATGTCAACTAATCCACCCTAAACCTTCCGCTAATTATTCGTTTCAGTTTTTTAGGTTAGGTAGTGTATTTTCCGTCGAAGTACCTGCAGATCTTGAGTAAACCTCACGTCCAGCTGGTACTTGGAGGTACTCCCTTGCGGAGGGAGAGTGGGTCAACACCTTCTGGACCAATCCGGTGAGGTTCGCTATCTGTCGTGCCACATCTTCCACCTTTATCCTGCGAAAATGTAAACATTGCGATTAGTGGTGGGGATGGTTTTGGCGCGAACAATGACTATTGATTATGAATGGAAAACGTAAGAAATATGACGCAGCACAAGCTAGAAAGTTGTGTCGATAAATTCAGAATCCAACGCGAAATTCTGCGCGGTGAATTGCATGTTTATGTTCCAAATTTTGATTCACTGAGATTTACTTAACCAAAAATAAGAACATAGCGATGGGCAACTATATATTTTGAAATCAATATTTGTATGCCTTTGAAATAGAGGTGGCGCTAGAATCGTTCTCATATGTTACTACTGGCGCCATCTATAGACTATTGTCTAAAGTTTACTGACGGAATTATTGTTACACTGCCATCTAGTGAGGAAACTGAAAGTGAACGTAAAATGGCACAATTCACCGCGAAAGACAAACAGGCGAGTGCACTTGAGTAACAGTTACTATAGAGAGACATCTGATGGACAAAAAGGAAAGTAAAGAAATGCAGGTCAATGAGTGATTTTCATGAATGAAAGACAGGCAATTCTAGTTGATCTAAGACTTTGTTTTCCATCACACCTAAACAATTCTATTCCGCGTGAATTAAATCGCGATGTTGAACCCTTCGTTGACACTGTAATCGCAAGAGTGGGGCAAAAGTAAAAGACATAATATTTACGTGCAGAGAACGTCGTCAGACGGGTTTCGAGTCGAGTCGTCAAAAATATCTACATTCATCTACATTCAGGCGCAAGCGCGTACACACGAATTGGTCTCAGACCAGGAACATAACCTCAACATTTTTATTATGGCATCTACACCATAAATACTACAATTATTGTCCTGTAGATAGTATTTTTTGAATATCAGAGAATGGAAAACAATTTTGAGGTTAGGTCGGCTCATATTAGTCGATGATCCATAACCTAGAAGTGAGGTGCACTCAGGGCTGCCACCTTGGGTCTCGAATCTGCGTTTCTTTCGAGATAAAAATAACTTTTTCTTGACCTGAAGATGGCAGCACTGGGTACAGCCTGGTCTTGACAGTATATGAAAAATGACAGTAATTGCAAAAATACAGAGAGAAAGAGAGATAGCAGAAGTGTGCATATGTGGTTGATGTCCCAATAGCGCATGGCATTTCAAAATTCAAAATGCTGCGTCGAAGCGTAAATGCCATGCGCTGTTAAGGTTATGGCACATAAACATGAAGAACAAAAACGAAAAAGTAATGGATCGACAAAAATTGTGTAACAGGCATATCTTAGAGGCGCATGGCATGAATCCAGTAACGACAGTTATACATAATTGAAATCCGTGACGTCATCGTCCGAACATAACCTAACTTCGAGGTTATGTTAACAGATTACGTTGCCGGTTTACATCCACGTCACATATCTCACTTATATATACCCATTTCCCAAGAAAAATGTCCCGGATGTCCGACGGCCTTCGGAAATTGAGGTTAGTGTGCGGACAGGTGGCGCCACCTGCGCCACCTGGGACATTTTTCCCGGAGCAGCTGTAGATGTACGGTATAAATGTAGGTATATAATGAATTATGAGGTACCGAGTGACGTCGCAGGGCTGTCCAGGGGGATGTGGAGGAACTCCCGACGGGAAGGGGGAACGTGGGGGACCCGATGGGGGGCGCCCTGATGGTTTCACGCCGTAAAGACTGTACGATTCCTCCAGCAGCTCCGTATCACTGCACCACCCACAACAACACACACACTCAGCTTTTTATTTCGCATACGATTGAGGTTAGGTTGGGAATTTTGGCGGGAAACGTGTTTACATGGAATTAATGCAGTGGAAACTCGACTTTAACATTAAAACTTTGAAATGTGATTTAAAGTAATGATAAATGGACATGTAACGTAGTGAGGTTATACTGTAATTTAGCGATTAGAGAAAATGTTGAAAAATACAGAAATGGAGTCACAAAAAAATTGTGTTCAGAACCGATTGCAATGTGTATTTTGAAGAGGTTTTAAAACGAGGTTTAGGATTGAATATAAAAACATCCAATTTTTCAAAATTTTGGGAATTTCGAAAAATAACCCTATTTGTAAAAATGCTGTAAACATAGTCGAGTTTGTACTCAAACTAAACGATTTCTCATTAAAAATACAATGGTAAGGCCAAAAAGCAATTTCCGTTTTTTAATCCAAAAATCACTAAAAATGGTTGTATTTTGCGGATATTTAAAATATAGCCTTGTGGGTACTTAAATAATAGAGTACATTACTGTAATTCAGTACATCTACAGTAATCTTATCACAAAAAAAATAGACAAACATTGATAATATAGTAGAAAATACAACACATGTTTTACTTCAAAACATTGTTTCACATTATCGAACGGGAAACCGCCAAAAAAGTGTGCACAGCGGTAAAACGTATTTGCTCGTCTCCCCGCTGTCTGCAGCCGAGAAATAATATAAAATTACGCGCTAATGAAAACGCCAATGAAATTATAAAACGCACCGCCGCGGAAACTGACAATCTTTCACGGATCATTTGAACGTGACTTTATTGCGGTAATTATATACGTCGGATCGCGCGAACGGTAATTTAAGCGACCCCGATAATGACAATATTAATACCCGCGACGAACGCGTACAAAACACATGTAATTGGAGGGATAAATTGCGCTTTTGTGTAATTGACGGCGCGAAATGGAAATCGGACGCGGGATTCGCGGCGTCGCGATTTTTCGGAAATCGCGTTGCACAATCGGATTGCGCAAATCGGCCAACGAGCGCCGATTGTTCGTCCGAGTGGCGAAATTGATTTCCTCTTTTTGCGGCCTTTGTGCGCGCCGGCCGTGATATTTTACGATTCAAAAATGACCGTTGAGAACGATCGGAGCGACGCCAGTGTGTTCGCTTAATAAAGGTCGTAAAACGTGTAAGTCATGATCGACTTTCCAAACGTCGAAGCGCGGCGCGCGCTCGCTCATATTTCATCGGCCATTTTTGTCGCGCGAACCGTTATTAAAGATGGCGCGGCGGTTTTGAAATTTCAAGCGGGAAGATTAGGTCGGGTAGTGGGGGAGAGATTTGGGTGGGGATGGTTTGGTGGAGAAGGGAAGGAGAATTTAGTGGACGGTTGCAGAGGAGTCTACAAATGTCAGACATTCCCCAGATTTGGGGAAAACCGGTTTTTCTGTAATTTTGTCGTGACGAAGTTATCGATTTGATGAATTTTGACAAAATGATGACGTAAAATGACCGATCTGTTATCAAAGTTTCTTTGACATCGTTCGGACAGATTCCGAGGAAATAATTTTTGAAAATGCTCGTTTTTGACATGGTAAATAGGGTAAAAACTAATTTTCGGTAATTGCGTTGTGGCAAAGTTATCGATTTGGCTTAAATTTTGGCAAAATGATTCCTGTGAAACAGCCGATCTGTGGTCAAAGTTTCGTTTTAATCGCTCGGACTGTTTCAGAGAAAATAATTTTTGAAAATCCTCGTTTTTTACATAGTAAATAGGGTAAAAGCCGGTTTTTCGGTAATTACAAAGTTATCAATTTGGCTGAAATTTTGACAAAATGATTCCCGTGAAACAACCAATCTGTGGCCAAAGTTTCGTCGTAATCGCTCAGACCGTTTTCGAGAAAATAATTTTGGAAAATCCTCGTTTTCGACATTGTAAATAAAAAGAGATAGAGAAAAGAGATTGTAAAAGCCGATTTTTTCGATAATTGCGTCCTGACAAAGTTATTAAATTGTGGGGGTTTCAATAGATTCTAAGGTTTGGACTGATGATCCAGGAAATTTCAGTTGGAGTTTAGATAGAGATTATAGATATGGAGAGTTCGCCAGTATTGCTTTATTTTGAGGTTAGATATTGAGGCTTTAATGGAATCTTCAAGTCTTCATATTTTCATAAATTCTCACAAACATATTGTTAATGTAGAAAAGTTTCCAAAATCGCGAACTGCAGATTGCGAATAGGCCACGTCTCGTCGCGTTTCTACCCAGTGATTAGCCAATGATCAACCGACGGTTGTCAGTACTGGCCCAATACGGGGGGGATGGGGTTTCCCCAATTAGGAAGTATTGTTAATTGGGGAACTACTCGGAAACCTGCCTTCAAAACGTATTTAAATATGGAATAGCAGTAGAGAACGGTCGTCAATTTCCTAACTCCCTCATCCCATCCCAAAGTCAATTTTCTACATAAAGGTTTCCAAAACTCGATCAAAACTTCGATTCGATAAACGTAAAACATCGTCGGTCTTGAAGCATACAAACATAAAAGTCCCTAATGTATTTCTTCCAAAAGTTCTTTCTTTTGCTATCCGTTTCTTCTACCAGTTCCAGTTTCACAATTAAATAAAGTCACTTGTAATTTGTTGTAAAAAGATACTTTGCGGAGATCTCTAAAGGTTTGCACTGTAAAAACAATATTTTTGAGAGAATACGGATGGAAACATCAAAGATTTTGGAACACTTTATGCGCTGCATAACACGTAAAAGAGTTTCTATATGGATTCCTACACTATTCTAGAATGACTACAGTGAAAATGTATCTTCTTGAGTCTTTTCGAAGACTGGTAAACATCTCTATTTTGATTTCTCTAACTTGCATTGAAGATCACATCCTCTTCAAAACTTTCTCCCGAAGAAAAACCTATCTTCCCGATTTATATTGTCCAAACCCATCATCGACTATTTCCTTTCAGAAAACTTCTAGAAACCGTAGTCTCTATCTCATATCTCTAAAATCTCAATTATTTTCAGTGCTATCTAATCAATTATCGACAATTGTTTTACTTTCCTTCATGAAGAGTTCTAGAACCCTAATTGCTTCCCTTTCTCTCACTTCACAAGGTCGAATAAATATCTGTTCCTATTGTCTTCCTTCCAATCTTTCAAGACATATCGTTTCAAAATTTGTGTGAATAGGTTTTTATAAGTTTTTATATTAGTACGCAAAGATGTGGTGGAAGCAGCTAGTAGAAGAAGTGGAAGAACTAGTCCCCTACCAACTCTCATTTCCCAAATTTCCCTTGTTTATCTTTCTGAAAATTCCCCTTTCAAAGTCTAGGGACTATTCGCTCTCCCAAAACTAACGAAACTAACAAAACTAACAAAACTAACAAAACTAACGAAACTGACGAAACTAACGAAACTGACGAAACTAACGAAACTAACAAAACTAACGAAACTAACAAGACTAGCAAAACTAACAAAACTAACGAAACTAACAAAACTAACAAAACTAACAAGACTAGCAAAACTAACGAAACTAACAAAACTAACGAAACTAACGAAACTAACAAAACTAACGAAACTAACAAAACTAACGAAACTAAC
>JABFPB010002908.1:0-18580 GCA_022817645.1 Ceratoteleas bidentatus | reverse complement strand
GGGACGCGCGCAGAAGGTCGCCTCCTTTTGTTTACCCGTCCCAACCCTACCGCTTCCGCCACGAAAGCCTAATTAGTTCCACTTTTGGCCTATACACTGACGTGAAAAAATATTTAAATAGTTAATAGAAATTTCCCAACTGTTAAGCACTGGTTGGACAAAACAAAACTTTAGCATATATTACTGAACTGTTTAGTAAAAATTACTTAACTGGTATAGTAAAATTCTCACATGAAGAAAATATAAATTAAAAAATAAATTATGGTATATACATTCACTGACACTATTTACATTTACTCTGTTAACTGTTGTTTTGTTAGGTTATCAGTGGAATTGTCATTTCCCTAAACGGCCCTGATGAGAAACCTTATGGCTGTCTCTCATGCTGTAACATACATATCACTCTCATTTCGCTTGTTTTTCACTTCGCAATGTAAACATTTCGATACGTCGGTAACAGAGCTGTAGTTTTCTATCTAATATAAATCTGTAATTAAAACTCGTATATAAGGCGAGGCCTAGGGTTATAGAGCTTGTGAGAATGAGTGACACCACCTATGTCACTCATTATCACATGGTTTTCTCACATTGGTAATTCACCTTTTAGCTACTGTGAATGTGAATTACCAATAATACAGCGGCGGTCCTAACCCCAAATCACGCATACACTTCACCCTGCTTGATTGGCAATCAATCAGAGAACGGCTTTACCGCGCGAACATTTGAATAAGTTTATCGACGCTTGCAACGAAAAACCGGACAATTCAAATTATTCGTGAAAAACCGGACAATTCAAATTTCACATAAGGAATTACAAGGACAAATTTGAATTGTCCGGTTTTTCACGTATAATTTGAATTGTCCGATTTTTCACGAATAATTTGAATTATCCGGTTTTTCACGCATAATTTGATTTGTCCGGTTTTTCGTTGCAAGCGTCGTTACATTTGAGGTTTTACCGAACTAAACAGTAAAAAGTCTCGTTTTAGATAGGTACATTTTGTTATAAAGTTAAAATAGAATTACAGAGTATGGCAATTGGGGACTACAATGCATGGTATTTACCAAAATGTTGAGCGATTTTCTTTATCCAGAAAGTGAAATTAACTTATTAGTCGAAATATTTACACCCTCTTAGTGTACTTGTCCATCCTGTGATATACAGTTGGGTAAATTTTACCTGATATTTGACAATCTTTACCAGGATATTTTTCTGCGTGTAGTACATTATTTTCGTAGATTACGTGTATAAATATTTTTAATGAAAGGGATTAGTGCTAAAAAAGAATATCCTTTTGTCCTGAAACGAGTTCATTTTCTATCAAAAGGAGATTCCTTTTCTGACAAAAGGAACCCTTTTTAGATGAAAACGATTTTTCTTTTTGGGTGCAAATCCTTTTTATTCAAAAGGATATTTTTCTCAGTGCAGATAGTCCGCGGATAGTATCCCGAACAGAACAAACACGTGTATTCTACGTGGAATTCCTGGAGATATTTGGGAAACAGAGATTTTTGGGGTAAATTTTGGAGATTTCAGGTATCTTAGTAGGAATTTCCGTACCCCGTGGATGTTCGGGATGGAACGATGTTTCGTTCGAGATCGTTTGAAGGGTTAGCAGAAGTGGGAAAGCTCGCGAAAAGATCGTCGGTTTTCCGATGTGGCGATTTGATCCTCGTTAGACAACGCCCGAAAGTTTAGCGAAACTCTTGAGACTCTTTCGGGATGTTTGCTATGTGCATACTGACCACGGGTAACACGCCGCAGTTCGCGCACGCATGTTGATTCGCGGCATGTTGATTCGCGTAGATACTCGGGGGAAATCGACTTCCTATTCAGGGCCGGGTTTAACAATAGCAAACAAATCGAGCGTTCGAATTATTCCCTCGATTGCAACAACTGAAACAAAAGTCGCACAATTGACTCGAAAGCCGAAACAAGGGATTGCGATCGTTTGCCGAGCGATATTGTGTGCCGTTTGAAAAGAATCCGTCAGAACTAACTCTCACGAGCGCGGCTTTAAAAAAGTGGAAGTAAAAAGGGTAGGAAAAGGAACAATGCGTTCGGATCGGACACGCGTGTTAATTAATTGATAAGTGCATTGAGAAAAATAATCGATACTATTCAGTAAATCTTACTACCGGATTAGTTGACTTTAATTCCAACTGCCAAGTCAGTAAACTTGACTGTCCAGTTAGTAGATTTTACTATCGTCAGTTAAATACGAGATCAGAACGGATTTTTTAATAGTATACTGATTTTTTACGGACTATGTCAGCAGATTTACCTAACGCGATTTTTCTTGGTGTTGGTTATCCAAAGAAGGAAAAGAGAACATTTTGTAGAAATATTCGCTACTCTTGGTAAAAACATCTGAAAGATGAGGATAGACGGAATGAAACTGTAGTGTAAAGTTCAAGTTTGTACTGTAATCTCGCACATTTTTCTCGGAATGTATTTTTCTCTTGTAACTACATTTGCAAGATTTGATCAACGCTTCAGTGCAAGAATATAAACGATGATTGATTATTACACACATATTTTCAAAATGAAGAAAGAATTTCAGCACAATAGACAATGTATTATCCATTTCACTGTTAACATAAACTTGCTTGCAATCCATTAATTCTTCAACTAATGGTTCAATACTTGAAAAGTTACTTCCGTTCAAGGCAACTGAGAGTTGCCTGTTCGTACTTGACTGATCATTGATATAATATCTCCGATAACAACACTTGACTAGAATAATTTATTTTTGTATTTCGCCGGGAAAACGTATAAACAATTTGATTTCTACAATTTACATGAGTTCATGGCTGATTAACCTCTTAACGAGATGAGCGATCTTTGTGACAGCGTGTTGCGGAATTGGCAATGAAAATACATCAATGTCAATTTCACGATTCTCTGGATGCCGCGGCTGATTCCAGCATCTGACGAATTACACATCGAGCGTGTTATTCTTTCAATCGTCACTTGCTCAAATTGCTCGAATATCGCTCGATTAATTTCTTTCCTCGGCTCAATCAAACCAGAACGCAACATTCAACCGAATGCCAATGTTAATTCGATCGATACTCAGATATAATTTATTTTTCATAAACTGTTGCGCTTACGGAAGCTACGTTCGCGAAATTGCTCTTTCCACAATCCCAGAAGCTCATCGTACCTTAGATTTCGTTTGATTAAAATTGTCCCGCATTATCCAATGAAACCAGTCGTGATTCGATTAAATCGATTAGTTAAGACTATATTCAATAAATGTCGAATCTCTCTCCGCCAATGATGGAAACAAACCTCGTCGCAACAGCAGATCTGCCAAGTTTATCGAATTTATCGCCAGAGAAGGACATGTGTGTCCTTTTCCACATTACACGTCGGATATGTAATGAAGAACATAACGTGGAAACCTTGAGTTCTGTAATTGAATAATGTCAAGTTACGTAAACGTATACCGGAAAGATCGTTATTTTACGGAACCATGCTCCTCCGCAGTCACTCGCTTTTCACTCAGCGTTAATACTGACGCGGAATTCACATCCCGGAAGGCTTTACCGTCGCGGCTAATGCAACTTCAAGGATTTTCGTCGACGCCCGATTGAGCCCTGGGCATCTGGCATTATTCATACTTGACTTTTCCTTCTGTTTGCTGATCCATCCACTCAAACTCAAATGTATAAAACATCGATCTTGGCTGTTCCGACGATCTATCACGGGATTTCGATACTTCAGTTCGACGAAAATAACCGGCGCCTTTTCCCGCCGCGAACAATACGCGGCGCTCTGGGCCAGCTGATGAGTCCGGGAATTTCGGCAGTCTACCGTTCGATTGATTTCGCAGTTACGCCGGAACCAAAGGACTTAATTTCGTTTATCGCTGGATAACGGAAAGTGGATCTGAGCGTCCCAATAAACGCCTTTATCGGTACTTCAATCGCGCGATAAATTCCACTGGTCTTCAGCCGTTACGAGTCGTGTAGCCGCAGCTACCTTTCGTCCGGTACTTCTGAAACAAACGAGATTTCGGATTAAGGCGACACACGAGCGGTTTGTCGCCTAAATGAAGTATTTACTAAATTTACTAAATTCAATAAGCAATACTCTAAGGAAACATATTGGTTGATTCAACGTTGATTCAACCGATGTGCTCCCTTAGGGTTACAATTACCACTAATTGTAACTTTGTTTGACCGTTTATAAAAATGCATGACGATTACTGAAAAATACTCTGAAATTCAACTTACTTCCTTCAAATCTATTTTCTTCTGAAATGTTTAATATTTTGCCTTGAAAATGTACAAAAACTGAGTGAAGATAATTACGTGTGGACTTTTCGAAATATCAATGGATTGTATTACCATCCAGGACTTTACGAATTCTCTTATCAAGTGCATATTCCATAGTTTTAATTATTTCTGATAATTTATTGTCAGATAATTAAAACCGAATTATCGAATTATTCCGATTACCGAATTATACCGTCGCACGGAAGCTGTTGTTCCGAATCGCGCTTGCGAAAAAGTGAAGCGGTAAAAGGAATAAAGCAGCACGATATTTACAGGACCCATTATCTTGTTTTTAAATGAAACACAATTTCGCGGCAGACGTAACGCCGTGTTACGCATTCCATCTGTATATACCGATGATATCAGTGGAATTATGTAAACTTTCACGGGACTCAATGAAATTTCGTATAACTGCGTTTACATTGTAAAGCACGAGATTAAACGGGCAGTCGCAATTACGCCAAACACCGTACTTTTCTTGAGAAGCGCGTTGCGTTCGTCCGCGTTGCACTTTTTTCGAACTCGCCGGCGCATTATTAACGGCTTTCGGGTAAACGCGTTACGTCGCAAGCAACATTACCGTGCAACTTTCAACTTCGTTTGCAACATCGAATGGAAAAGCCGCGAGTGCCCTTTTCACTCGGCAACGAATATTCATGTATTTTTCTTAACCCCGACGAAAACTTCAAGAAATAAGATCGCGAGGAAACACGCGGCATTTCTTCATGTCTTCCGCTGAAATCAATACTTAGTTTTTTTGTGAGCGCCGCGGCTCATTAATAATTCGCCGGAGTTCGCTTACTTCAGTATAGACATCGAACATGGAATCCATGTGGATTCTACGTGGAGGAACATTCGGATAGATTCGACGTAGATTCCACGTCGAATCTACGTATTTCAGAGGTGTGTCTGTTAGGGCTTAATCTCCGAATCTCCGGCGAGTTCGTCAACACAAATCATCCCGTAAAAGAGTTTCAATTTCAGACTTGCCGGACGAACAAAAACGATCCCCGAGTGACCTAGCGCGCATTCCCACATCATCCCGTGTGAGACAAACAACACTTCCGTGCGGCAAAAAGCCGCGTAAAACCGTTTCTAATCGGCGCAAAAGGATCAGCTGGATTTAATTGCGATGATAAGAGCCCATGGCCAAGTAAACGGTACCTTGACATTTCAATGTTTCCCTAAATACGTGTATTTGTGTTGACACGAGCACTTATCGATTGTGCCTTGAAATATCGTGCAACATAAAAAAAGTGGGAAAACATAAGCAGGAAACGCGACGCCAGGTGTACTCTCGTGTCGGGGAAAATTGCGAGGGGATAAGTGGGAAGGTGGGTGTGAAAAGTAATTAGTGTAGAATTAGCCCGGAGATGGTGCGTGGAGACAAAGGTTTGAGGAATTGTTTTTGATTGAAAACTGCGCAAAGTTTTGGAAACAGAAATTATTAATTAAGAAGTGAATGTGAAGGAAAAGGGAGAGATCAAATGTAAAAAATGTACGCTATTGGGCTTATCGAGAATTTTTACCAAAAGCATGTGATTTTTTAGGTTTAATGTACGTATCGAAAAAGTGTTGAAGAAAAGTTTATTTGAAGATATTTATTTTATGGTATAAATGATACGAAAAAAATTTTAAAAAGTCACCGTACGACAGCGTAAATGTACACCGCGTGAAAGTATGAAATTTCTCTGTGTGTACAAGTAGAAACAATCAGTCATTAGTTTGGCTGAAATTTTGTATACGCCGAGTGTTTTCGATGTGGAGACATATTTAAAAAAACATGTCCTAATTAATATTTATCATTTTTAATTTCGTAAACAAATTAAAAATTACAGGTAATTAGCTTTTTTTCTTTGTTTTTATTCAAGCAAAAATGAATATTGAGTTATCTCGAAATAATGCATCGTGTATATTCCAACCCAATAAACGTTCGCAATTATTCACATAAAACTGTAATGAATAAATATGAATAAGAAAATTACACATAATAAATAACATTATTGTTTAATACTGTTTTATTTTCATTAGTGAGTAAACATTGGTTGAGCTGAATGACTCAAGCTAATTAATTGCAACACGTAGAAAAGTTTATTGAATCGACATGAAACAATTTGAACCACATCGCTCGGTTAAACATTTCGTCAGCTTTTAGAATAGTTCACACGAATTTATTCAGGCTGCATGAAATCTAGAATCTTATCAAAAAAAAAACTTTTCAAAGGTTAACAGTCACATTATAAAAAGAATAAAAACTCTCTCTATAAGAAAAAGTACAATAAGTGTTTTAGTACAAACATTTTTTTACATAAAATAACATTTAATGTACTATATTTCTAGGCGGAAGACATTTCCTACTGCAATATGAAACTGTTGACAAACCAAGGTTGCATTTCGAGTCGAACACGAAACTGCAAAATTGCGTTCACCTTGGATAAAGTCATATATTTCTAACAATGCACATATTAACTGCACGGAGAGAAATCTCGCTTTATAAACTTCCACTTATCAGCAATATCATCTGAACTTCAGTAAATTTTTAGATGCAATAATATCACACCTAATGGTGTAATTTGATTTTCAACGTCAAAATCGTCTATCTCTCTAGAGCCAACTTATCATTCATTTATCCGTTTAACCTATTCAACAATTCTCTATTCCCAAATTCAATAGAAATCTATATCTAAACTACAAATACTCATTATCGTTTTGAAAATAATTTTAAAAAATTCTCGTCTTTAAGTAATCAGTTGTTTGAAAAAGCCAAGTTAGTTCAGGCAGTGAACTTCATGAAAATTAACTGTATCGTATATCACTCGTCTATACTTTCGTTTTATTAATTATTATTTATTATTAAAATTTTATTTATTATCACCGCAGCCGACAAAGACCGAATTTCATGGAAAGCATAAAATCCCTTTTATTATATTTGTGATACTTAAATGTTTTTCATTTACAAACTGTATATTTGTCGATTTTCCTCGAAAACTTTTTTCATCGCTTATTCAACTTTAAAACAATATTGGTTTTCCAATTTTCATACCACTGATTCCGCTTTGGGCCACTTTTTGCAATTGCAATTTAGTGCTTACTAAAAAATAGATTTTTTAGTAAGCATCGTTAAAAATAACTTAAAAATTAACTTAAAAAGTTGTTGACTTGTTTTTTTCTGTGTTCTTAATCGCCTATGAATTTTGTTAATTGATTTATATTAAAATTATGTCTGATTAAAAAATTCTTCTTTGCTTAAGGAACGCATATACCAAGCCGGAAGTTCATGACAAGAAAATACGAAGAAGGAAATTACAAATCAACACTTCATACATACTGATCAAATTATTATAACAAACTGAAAGTAATGTACAGAATTAATTTTTAATTGTGTACAAAAGTATTGTATCATTTTATGTTACTGTAAATTGTAATAATGATTATTAACGAATAGTTCAAAGTATTTTACATCACTGAGAAATATTATTATAACTGATAAGCAAATTTTTTACACATTATGCATTATTAATGAAATAAGTGCCCGTCTCTCACTTTTAGCTATATGGTTGTAAATTAGAATTCCCCTGGTAAAGTACCAACTTAAAATCCCAGGTCATGTCCCATCGATACACCTCGATCGCGCACCCCGATACAATGCCAGCCCGCAGTTTAAACTTTTTCCCGCTGCCCTCGTGCAAAAACGTTATGGGTTTACGCACGAAAAGCGAATCAATTACGTGGGCGCAAAGTGCGCGCGATTTGTCGGCGACGGGCATAAAGGTAACGTGTCGCACGCGCTTTCGTGCTCTGCGCGCTTTACGACGGCTTCATGGCCGACGAAGTGGCTTGTAAAGCGCGCGGCGTGTCTCGTTATCTGAAATACGTCGGAAGCACTTCGGACGGAAACGTCGGCTGAGACGCGACCGAGCAGCCTCGGCGTCCGAAGCGCCGCGGCCTTGTCCCCGATCGATATACCTCGTGCCCCCGAAAACGAATCGCGAGTTCACGAAACTCGCCTAGGCCGACAAACTTTCGCGCATTTTTCGCGAGAACTGCGGAGACCCATCGAGACCATTGATTTTCGGCTATTCTGGTGGGAAATATGAGTGAAAAGCTCGGGATTTCGGAGACGCAACCTTGGCCACGTAATCCCGCGAAATATCGCTCACGCGAGGATTTTCCCGTTTTTTCGACGCCGATCGTTCAATAATAGAACGTCGGGATTAGTCGAAAAGTCGTGTTTTATGAAGAAGATAGGGTGGGGGAGGCGAGGGGTTTTTCCCGGCTGGGAATTCGATCTGAAAAATTGGCCTCGACGGAGTCGCCTCGGACGTCGGTAAAAAAAGAATCGAAAACGCCCACGGTGAGCGATCACAAAAAGGCCGGCGTTGACTTTGAGCTTGAAAATGACTCGCGCGGTGAAATGTGATATCGCTGCCTACTTTAATGATCCGACGAGAATAGACGCGGCCGAGATAATAAGTCGATCTTCTTCAAAGGGCGCGCGCACATAGTGGCGGTAATTTGCGTTAAATTAGGCCACTTAGCGATGAATTCGGGACGACGCGCGGCTTTCACGAAAATGTTCGAATTAATGAGCACGCACGTTGACGCGTCGTTTACGTCGAGTTCGTGGGTGTGGCGATTTTTCAGCAATTGTGCCGACGTCATGGTTAGGGACGCGGAGGCGAAAAGGCGACGTATCGACACTGCGGAACTGGGATGTCGACTCGTCGCGTCATTAATAAAAAAAGTGGCGAAGAGGCCGGAAAAATGCGTGCGAATTATGTCTGTTTCTTCTGGCAACGCGAATCCTTGACGTTGATCGATCGCTGGTTTCAATTCCGTGTCCAAATCTGGCCAGCCTCCGCTTTATGAAGCTCCCTTTCAACGCCTTTCCGTCCGAATTCAATCGACCGTAAATTCCTCGCGAAGAGATACAAAATTGCGAAAAATGCAAATACGGTTAATCGTAGTTTGAACTCAAATGTGGTTTTCAAAAATATTGTTGCAATAAAGTTTTCTAGGTTGATGGTTAATTTGACTATATCACATAGTAAAAAATGTAGGAACACTAAATTGCAGACGATGTTAAATCACTGAATTTTACTTACTAATCTGCGACCATATATTGTGCTAAATGGGAAAAGATAGAAGTTAAGTAATATGCAGTATAATAAAATACCCTCTATATATCGGACATTTTCAATGTTCAATTTTCGCGGTTCGCCATATATTTTTTCACTCTCCCACTTACTATATAAATATCCAGTCTAAATGACCTCCCATCGACCCCCCTGAAACCCCTCCCACTTCCTCTTCCCACACGTTTTAGACCTCCCATTGACCTCGCCGAAATTATTTTCCCGTACAAACATTTGGATTAGATTCGAGACGATCTTCCCTGCTCCCTTGTTGACAAACATGGGAGGTCATTTAGAGTTCTAGTCTAAATGACCTCCCAATGATCCCCCTCTGAAACCCCTCCCACTTCCTCTTCCCACACGTTTTAGACCTCCCATTGACCTCACCCAAATTATTTTCCCCTACAAACATTTGGATTAGATTCGATTCGATCTTCCCTGCTCCCTTGTTGACAAACAGTCGAGCTTCTTCACGGACGACCTTTGACTTTCGAAAAAGGCGCCGAAAATACTCCGCGATGCAGCTCGGACCACAAAAAATTCGGTTCCGTAAGCCGGCGCTTTTTTCCCGCCCAATTCGCGGCTGACCTACTTCGCGGCAGACAGCCTTCAAAGGTCAAAATCGACGGCGACCCAAGGGTCGCGCGCGGCGCCGGCCGACAGCCGGCGCCGCGCTATTTTCAACGGGGTGCAGCTCGTGTGCGTGCTTCCGTCGGCCACACGTGGCTGCTGAACAAGAGAACACACTCAACTATACTTAGCCGCCACTGCACACACCTTGAACTGTAACAATGAACCGCATCCATGTTCGCTAATGACACGGCCGCGTCTTAGGTGATGAATGCCGCTAATTGCAGGTTGCGACGCATTACGCCGATGCCGAACAACAACGCCGATGCGCATCAATGCGCAACGCCACTTAGGTGCGACGTTACGCGAAACGGTCGACGGCAATCCGTGACATTTGTCGGGTAAATTGCACGCACTGTGCAACGATGATTCAATAAGGACGGGAAATGATGGATGACGCGATGTGAAGCGACGTTCGACACTAAGAGACGCCAGTTTTATGCTGTTTTGATGTTGTGGGTGAACTAATGGCGAGGGATTCTTTTTGAATTTACGTCGGGGGATGTAGGGGGATGTTGAGGAAGGTGCAAGAGGGGTTTCCGGGTTTTGGAATTTTCTGGTTTATTGGAAATGGATGGAGATGGATGGGTGGTGTTCGAGTTGTTTACAAAAATGAAGGTTTAATTCTCGCAGAAGATTTTTTAATGGTATATAAAATTAGAATTTTGAATTCTAGAAATCTGGAAATTAAAATGACGTACGTCATATTACGGTTATGTTCAGATTTGTCAGGAGCAAAACTTGATTGACTTTTCGAAAATTTTTCGATTCATCATCCCATCGAGGTAAATTGTCCAAATTCAAAAACTCCACTTGCTCCTGAATCTCTAAATATATATTTTATATTTAGATTTAGATATATTATATCATATATAATATTATAATTAAGAAAATATATTCAAAATATAAGTAAAAATATATACGTATATATTTTGGCAACAAGTTATATATTTTGTATATATTTTCTATATATTCATACAATATAAATAAATAAATCATCAAATTTCGAATATTAAATTTTTCGAAACGCTAACTTAACTTATTTCGTTATTCATTAATACTAACTTAAACGATGTAATGAGTAATTATAACTTACAAATACAATATTTCATATGTCTCGTTGAAAGGATCTTTTTCCTCTTCATTTCTGCAGTCCGGTCGCGCTAATAAGACAATCTTCGTAAAAAGGTGGCAGGCGCAAAGAAATGTTCAGAGCATGCAAATCCTCGAACTGCAGCAGTTCGCAAAACACGATGGGAATTAATATTCAAAACGAGGCGATCCGAAAAGAATGCGCGACGCGATTTCAGAGACGCCGGAGCGTCGCGAAAAATTGCCGCTCATTTCGTCAAGCGGGTCTGAATATTCAGCGGGGTCTGAATTTTGTTTCCGACGCATACCGTCAAAGGAAATCAACTACATTTAACGCGCTTTTATTATTCCCTTTAATGCACGGGATATTAACAAATCGTAAAGAATATTAGTCGCCGGAAATTTGAATCTGGCGCGTCAAAGGATTGCCTAATTTTTTAGAAATTGTTTAATTAATAAAAAGTTTTTATTAAGTAAAAGTCTGACGAAGAAAAGATAATTGAAAACTAACTATAAGTATTTTTCTGAGTGATTTTTATTGAGTTTCGATTATGAAATAATAAACTAAAATGTATAAATATGATGAAAACAACTTAAACTTTATGTCAATATTAAATTAATAATCCTCAAAAAATCATACAATCCTCAGACTTATGACTCAATTATTTCTTGAATTTACAAATCAGGAGATCGGTTTTTCTCCTTGGGACGTAATCACGACTAGCTGCAATTTCATTTCGCACAAAATTATGCAACGTCGATGCGAAGCTTCGTAACGTTCATTTTGCAAAAACGAACGAAAATTGCGCGGCCTTTCAATTGCTGCTTTTCAAAATAATTGTCCAAGCTCCATTTTGCCCGGAGCTTCGAGACAAACAAATTACGTAATCTGCTTCGTAATTAACATTATAACATAAATCCGGAGCATCCCTGGCCGACTTTGTACAAATTATAATCCGAAATAACGAATCCCAAGGGAATCTGTCCACCGAATGATCTAAATTCGACACATTAATTTTAGCAATATACAATTGAATGCGGCGCTATTAAATGCCATCTATGATTCATTCAATGTTTCATAGAGACAATCAAATGCTAACTGCAATAAAATTTTTTATTTTGTCTTTTCCGTGACGATATAAGAAAATCTTTCATTTACTATTTACTGATTTTTCGAGAAACGTTTCAGAAATTGTCATTGTGAAATAAAACTGGTACATTTCTGAAATTCGTTTTCAAAATTTTCCTTCAACCCTAAGCCCTAAAGAAATTCATAATGCTGCCGTTAATTTGAATTACATACATGTATGTAAGTGTGAATGAGAGATAAACGCGACTACAGCGTGATATCGCCATTGAAAAGCGAATTAGATGTGTTTAGCATCGGCTCATAAAGTTAATTAACACGCGTATTAAATTAGTGTTTTGTTAACGACCTCGGAACTTATCGAGCCGGAAAAACTAACAAATTTGAAAGTAAAAAGATGAATTGTTATTCTAATTATTTCACATAAAGAGGTCAGTTAATGCAGATTTGTATCGACGCTTCAAAACCACGAAATTATCACATCACTTAAATCTTATTTAATATGCAAAATAAGTTGACTTTAATTTATCAATAATTATTTATTTATTATTTTGTAAAATAATTTTCTCCGGTTTATTTATTCCCCAAATGTAAGCCGCTAAAAATGTCTTGTATTATTTGATAGAGTTTCTGGTTGGGAAAGCTGTGATTTTATGGCTAATTGAGGATATTCTTTTTTATCTGTCGGATGTAGCTATACTGCGTAATGAATTCAGATTATAGGATAATGAGCTGTACTTTGTCGGAATAGACTGCTATGTCATTTTCATTACAGAAATATAAGAAAATAACGTTGTCTATATTCCATACAGCAACCTCATAGTCTGTGGTTCAGATTTGATATCTCTCTCAAATAGAAAGGAACAGAAGTCACGTGATTGCAGCATCGCCTAATGAGAGAATTACTTTCGTTATTCAACATTCGTCGTCATATATTCATAGTCCTATCACTTTTGCAGGGATTTTTGTGGATCCCGAGGCAAAGTGTTAAATAACTCCTTTTAGGCTCAAGTTTATTTCATTATAATTGAGTTAAGAAACTGACTTTAATAATATACTGAGATGAATTTCAATATATTTTAACTGATAAGCAATTAACAATTAATTGTAGCCACATTCCATTGATAAAAATTTATTTCTCATTTCCTTATAGCTCATAATTGGATATTGCAAAGTAAAAAATTTAGAAGTATAAAAAGACCTACAATACAATCTTATCAAATATCAAGAATCAGTTTCATGATATTCCGACTATTTTCACCTAACTCTAGTATATACTTCGGAATCTCTGTTTTTCAGTTCCCAGTAAAGAGGTCACGTTTCTCTCTATCGCGACTTCTCCTGATTCAAATTGCGGGAAAGGGTGAAATAATGACCACATTCGTGTCTACCATATTTATTTAAGACTTGAAATATACAATTTGCTCGATAAGTCTCGCAGTACCCAGCACGCAGTAACAAACGTCCTCTAATGAGTGATTCCCGAGTTTTTCACGAGGCGCAAGCTCGCCACGACAATAGGCGTCGGATCGTAAGCGCATTAGCATCCCTCCCCACTCCCCCCTCCTCTCCTCCTCCTCCCTTTTTTGCTCGCTCTTTCTTTCCGCTCATCCTTCTCTTTCTCTCTCTCGTTTAATCCTCGCACACTCACACAAACGTGTTCACAAAAATGGCACGCGTTCTACGTCCTCTTCGACATTATAGCCTCTATTTGCAAGTGAAAATCTTGGAAAATGAAACTAAATCGTAGGAACCAGGATAAGAATACAAAACGAGTAGGACAGTTTGGACGAAAACTAAGTGAAAAAAGGTCTGTTTTTGCTGTGATCCACGTGATCAAATCAGTCTCGGGGGAGTCTGGCTTCCAGACCATTGCTAGACTAAAAACAAACTAGCTATTGCTTTGGTTAAGTATCTTAAGTTGGCTTAAGTTCTAAAAGTTGCTAGTCTGAAGTCTATATTGAATTTAGACTTCAGACAATTATCCAATCCGAACTGTTGGTGAATTGGAAATCCGCAAGTTTGCAATAGTTATTAGATGGTAGCCAATCTTTATTCAGGTTTTTATTGGTTCATATTTCTATTAGAATGATAGAATGAATACATTTCAGCAATACTAAACACAATTGCTTTCTCTCTCTCGTCAGATTGTATCCAGAAAGAGTTCGATTCCAAAGAGTCTAGTATTAATTTGAAAAGAATTTAATCTCCAGTTGCTAGATTTTGCCCAAGATGCTGCTAGATGGTCCTTAGTCTGAATTGTATCCAGACTAAGGCCAGTCTGCACTTAGTCGAGAAACAGCTTGGAAGGCAGACCCAAGCCATACTGATTTTTGTCCGGAGGTGCGGATTCGGTCCAGGTGGCGTCGAGTCGATGAAAGTGAAGAGGAAAAAATGAGGGGGCGCCGAGCAATGACTGTTAAGACGTTTTCAAAACGAGGTTTATTGTTTCGACTACCGTTCCAACAATTGCGCGGGCCGCGACTGGTCCAGCAGGTGGCGTCGCCATCGATCACGTCTCGCTCGTCAGATTGAGTAGATCGGGCCACACGAATGCGCGCCGCGCGTTTCGCGGCTTCTGGACACAATTTTCTCGTGGAAATATACTGGACTGTACAAGTTGCAACTGATTTCGCTCACCTAATTACGTCTGCAGTAGACATGATGATCGCGCGGCGTTACATCTTCAGCTACTTCTGAAATGAGAAGTTGCAAGTTTCAAATTAAGTTTCGAACGGCTTTTTTGCTGCAAAGAACGGTGGAAAATAGGGCGATTTTGTAAACTGTGCCAAATGTAAGAGATTCGTATCGTATTCTCTAACTTTCAGTCTTTTTTTTTCAAATAAAGGCTGAGATAGCATAATTAGTGTTTTTTGATATTAAACATTTTCTAAAAACTTATCAGACTAAAAGTCTTCTTCAGTTTTTGCCAAACTGACCGAATCGAATTCTGATTAATCTTGGGCTAAAATGTTATTTTCGTTTTGATTCGTTCAAAGCAAAGTCGAACCATTTATTCGTAGGTACTAGGAGTCAGTTGGTCTCAAGTAAAAAAGTGTAATGGATTATACGCGAAACGCCGCTTTATGAAAGCAACTTCTCTCTGAAATGACCGGGGCAAAGCCTCTTCTTAAAAACGTATACATCGTCATTAATTCGCGACGCCGTTTAATCAAGCGTGATTTATAAATGGCCGACAAAATCCTCAATCATCTGAGTCCGAATCAAACAGAAACTGCGCGGCCACGCTTAATAACCAATTAGGAGCCGGCTATTTGTTATCGCAAAAATCGATGCCGCGCGGCAATACGCCACTTTGTCTTCATTTGGCTCGGATCGCCGAAAGAATCGAGTAATTGACAGGTTGCGCGATGTCATGTAAATCGCGGGTTAATTACGACAAAAATTAAACCGCGGGAAATTTTCGCGAAACTCCATTTATCCCTTAAAAATCTTTTTCCCTAAAACTCATCAAGAGACTGGAGAAATACATAAACTTTTACACACAAAAAAAATTAAATTTTGGTTTCAATGACAAATGTATAAGTGGAAAATTAAACCGCTGAATGTCACCACATTTTACTCTTAAGATTGGATTTGAATTTTTAACATTTTGTTTTTTTTAATTAAAACATTTTTTTTATTTTTTATTTTTTTAAATTTGTAATAATCTAAAATGTTAATAATGTCTCTGAAGTAATAAAAATCAGCACGATAGCGGAAAACTGAAATTGGTTTGTGGAATTCTAACGACGGGATTGTTTTAAGGAGCTTCGTGATGAATGTCGCGATGATTTAGTCGTGCGGACGCTCAATGGCTCATTTGTGAAAATTAGAGTCGATTTTCGGCTTGACGAGGAACGGCAAATAGAGAATGGGAAAAGGATGGAAAAAGTGGGGATAGTCAAAGCCGAAAAAAGCGGATCGACGGGTGATCGTCAACAAACTTGGCCCCAGCGGTGCCAAATATTTACCCAATTAACTCGGCGTAATGGGAACAATTTTGGATAACATCTACGCGCGAAAGACGTGCTAAATCATTGCGGGACAGTCGAGTTTATTTGGACCAATAAAATTAATCGCGATCGAACAATCGAGAGGCGACACAGTGGAATTAGTGAATAATAAACAGAAAACGTTACTGTAATTTCAAAAAATTACGAACAAGTTGAGTGAAAAACATTATTGTTGAAATTATTATGGACGCTCAAAGAAAAAGTTAAAATAGAGAGAAAATTTAAGAATTAAAAAAAATTTAATAGTTTAAGAAAAATTAAAGCTAAAGTTAAAGTAAGAAAAAATTGTTTTATCGGGTAATCATTTATTCCTTTGCGTAAAAACATTTTTATTAAAACTTTTCCAAATAGACCTTAAACAAATAATATTTGTTGGCAAACGTAAATTAAAATGTTTCAAAATAAAATACTTTTTCCATTTTAAGAATATAATATCTCCTTTTTACCTTCCAAATATTTTTGTCATAACTTTGTTGTCAGTTTCTCAGCGCACTAAGAAAAATAATCCGAACTCGACTGTAACTTTTGTAAACGGTGCAACTGATAACTAATCTGATGAGTAAACTTGACTTCCCATTCAGCAGCTTCAACTAACCGACATCAGTTTACACCACCAACGACAGTTTAGTTTATTTTAATGTCAACAGGCTCGTCCCTCAAGCCCCATATTACACAATACGATTATGGCAACAGTATGAAAACATGTCAAATAATTCTACTTTAAATACAAATAATAATAATTTTACTTCTTTGAAATAATTTAATGTTACTGAATTCATTATAAGGAACAGGAATGAACAATGCATTTAATGTTAACTGAACAATTATTTAATGTTAATAATTTAATGTTAATTGAATTCATTATAAGGAACAGGAATTAATTAATTATTTGTATTATTCAATTTTTAAGTTCATATCATTTACTCATAATTTCCTTGATACGTTATCAATATATTATCAAAACATCATGTTACAAAGGAGTTAATCAAAATGAAACAATTTAACTTCTCTTTCAAATCAGATAGATTTTTCAAATTATTCCAAAACTTACTTATAACTTTCTTACCATTTTTAACAAATTTTGAGTCATTACCGAATGACTCAAAATTGAATTGTCGCACTTCGTAAAATGGTCACAATGAATATGCACTTACTTTCGGAGAGTCGTTGATCGGGCTGAGGAATATCAGCCCGGTCGCACCAGCATACGCGATCAATGTGTCGACGGCCTGCTGCGTCTCCAGGAGTATCCGCGCCTCGTTCATCCATTCCCGGGCTATAGACCGAGGTGCACCTTTCAGCAAGTTCATATAACGAAGTGTCATCTTGAAGTCATTTCGATCAATCCAGTACCTGAAAAGCAAATTGAAAATTCATAACTGACTCATTCGTTACAATTTATTGGCATTGAGAAAAATTATAGTAAAATCGTAGGTGGGAAACGGAACTGAATTTGTGGAATTTTCCACTCCGGATATAAATTTTAAAGCATACCCGAAATTGGATAATTAATTGTATTAAAATATTTTTATACCACTCCGAATTTCGTGAATGAAAAAATAAATAGAAAATGTATCACGTTATATATTTTCTAGAAAAAAATATGAATGCCGAATCTTTCTCAAAAGGAATTCAATTTCTATTTTTCAGTTCTTTTCTATTATTTTCTGTTCATTATTTTTGCTGGGCGCAATTGCAGAAAAAGTTGCCAGATCGAAAGGTTGGGTTTCAATGTCCAAAGGCCGAACGATTCTAGCATGCAAAACAGTGAATACAACAGGGTTAAGACGAAGTCTTAAGGGGAGGGGAATTACAGGAGGCACATGCTACGAATTGTTGTCCATAGCAAGTGTTGTTCCCAAACTGCGGGACCAACGTGACCAAAGAGTTAAGTCGGCGCGAATCCCTTACGTCGGGCACGAAATAGTTTGCCAACTAGTAATGACGCAAACAGCGAGCCACCGGTCAGCCAATCTCATGGCCCGGGAAGTTTCGGCGATGAGTCCGGTGCCTTTGCACAGTCCTCGGCGAAGTTTATGCGCGAGTTTCGGTCGTGGCGATCGAGCCGGGCCTCTTTAAGCGTCGACAACTGGCAAACTTGGGGGCCGACTGCCAAGCCGATTGCGCGGAAATCAGACCGCAGCTCCAGACTCAGGAAGAGTATTTATGGTTACGCGTTTTTGGCGGATTTAGGGTTATGGAGTGGTGACTGATATTTGAAGAGTTGGTTGCAAATTGATAGCGAAGGATATCAGTTATTTAAGGTGGGACTATCATAAATCGAAAAATTACAAATTTTTATAAAACTGACATATGTAGTACAATTTGCTACCATC
>JABFPB010002907.1:0-18581 GCA_022817645.1 Ceratoteleas bidentatus | reverse complement strand
AAAGAAAAAATATATAATAAAACAACTGAAGAGCTTTCCTCTTCATTTCCCTAATTTCTTTTTGAATCTGATCTCAAAAATGCACAAATACCCATAGATTTTAGGTAATCCAAAGTTAACAATGTTTTGTACTCAATTTTAATCTAAATCATTAAAAATCATATACTATCATTAATGACGTTTCACTAATGATCTTATATGTAATTTTAACCAGGATATTTTGATGATTAGATCAAATTAATCCTTTCCACCGAAACTAAACACAATTATTTGATCACCACAACCAAATCAGTAAGCCAACTAAAAATAAAGCAAATATTTTCCTACAGTACCCAAAGTTTACTTACCCAAACCAAGCTCTTTCTCATTACCAACCCCACTAACCCATAATCTTATTTCTTCCCAGCATTTTAGGTCCACCATTCGCCCTTGACACGATAACAAACAACTTCGACTTTGTCGTTTGTTTTGCAGATAGGTCAATAGCCGAAAGTTTACAAACATCGATCGTCGCGCTCAGCCGAGACAACGGCGAGTCGGAATTAGCATAATTAAATAATAAACGTGATCGATGGTTTATCTCGTCGTGGCCATGTTGTAACGTAGCAGGAACGGGCATTTAACGCGAATCGAATCGCTGAAAACGTTGCTAGTATTAATGGTCGGGCTGCAGCCCTCTTTTGTCATTGTAACGCCAACGACGACACCGAAATACCAAACGCACTGCCGAATATCGCGGATATTATATTATATTAGATGTATTATTGTACTCGAGTGGCGTCGAGGGCCTGCAATTTAGATACGGCGCATTAGTTACGCAAACCTTGTTCCACGATATATGACAGTAGTACAATACAACGACTGGTACGGCCCGTTACTTTGCGACTCGCAGCGCCGTGCCTCGAGTTAGAAACTCGGCGTAACTCGTCGTTTTAAAACAAACATCGCCGCTTGATTAGCAGCTCATTAGGCGCTATTTATTTTTCATTAGGCGCAAGGCAACGTGCCGTTGCCAGCGAGTTACTGCTGTCTTTGGAATTCGTGTTACTAGGCGGGATAATTAGGGATCTTGATGAGGAGCTGGATTGTTGCGTTTTAGCCAATTGGGGTACTGCCCGGTGGGAGAGAGGGTCGATACGCTGGAAGTGGAGAACATATTGGTTCGGTGTTTGGACGGAGTTTAGAACCGTTTATGGGGTGTGAATGGTGTGAAAATTGTGGTGATGAGCGATTGGTGATTTTCACCCGGTTTGTGTCGCAGTTCGAGGGCGCTGTAAAAGGGAGTGATAAGGTGAAATGAATGTCAATGGCATTGTTCGGTTCTCAATTCAGTGTGGAATGGGATTGGGAGTTTGGGATGCGAATTCTGTACAGTCGACTGTTTGGAGATAGAAGTTGAAGAAGAATTGCAATGTTTTCTGCGCTATTCAATTAGGGAAATGGGATAGGACATTTAGAGTAGAAGTTGAGTTTCCATTGAAGTTTCATTGAAGGTCAAATTTTGAATGTTGCTGAATTGCAGAAGTTGTGAATTACTGTTATTTAATGTAAAGAATATTGTACTGGCATTTATGTTGAAACCGGATTTCATGGCTTTTCAAATTCTGTTGTTTAGTTTTTTATTAGGAATTGAACAATCGGATAGTGTTGAATTCAATCTACAGTACAAAAACAGGTATCTTTTTTTTTAAGACGTTTTGGAGAAAAGTCATGAAAAACGTCTCAGATGAAGATGTTTTTTGATGAAAAAGATACTAAAAATGTCTTTTCGAAGACACTTTGTTTTCGCGTGTAACAAACATTTTTTACAGGAAAGGTTATTTTACAGGATAAGTATTTCAGAGAAAATAAAATTTGAGCACAATTTCTTCGAAACATCCCTAGTATAAAGAGAAATATATTCCCAGCATATTTCCAATATATTCCCAATATATTTTCAATATATTTTTGATATATTCTCAATATAATCCAAATATATTCCAAGTATATTGCAAACATTATAATATATTCCCAATATTGCAAAAATTGGGAATATATTAGGAATATATTTTTGTATAAAAAATATATTCCTACTTTCACTAGGGATTTACTTTTGGGGAATAAAGAATTGGGAAAACTCATTTTAAATAAAATGGATTTTAAATTGTGCTTATATAATGATGGTATCATTAACCTAATTGAAAAGTACGTGATAAATATATTGCAAACATTGCAAATATATTGCAAACATGCAATATATTTACGTGATAAACACATGCAAAAATAAGATTGTCGATAAAGTAGCGACCGCGACTACTTCTGCGTACTCTTAAGGTACATTAAAATCGCACAGTTAAGTAGAAAATAAAGAAAGTAGAAAATAAAGATAGTTTTAAAATATTTTAAATGGGCAATGAAATTCGGGTCATATTTTTTACGCTTTTCTATATTAATAAAATAATATAAATAAATCATTTTTGTAAATGTCGATAAGTTAGATCGCACAGATTACTTTATATCATTCTTTGGTATTATTTTGATTTTTTTTCTTTGTCATATCATCTCGCTGTGTAGAATACATGTATAATATAAAACTTCATATTACTGAAAAAAATGTTATTTATGATCTCTATCAATTTAATTTTCTAACAAACATTAACATTTTTGCAATTCATTTTAATGTAGAGATTACATCAGCTCACAGATTCAGATCAAGTTACGTTTCACCTTAATCGTACATGCTAAACTAATTAGAAGGTGGAATTAAGGGTATCTCCCGTATCAAAATTATTCCGTAATAATCAAAACAAGAGAATTATGCAAAAGAAAAATACATTCACGATTTAAAAATTAGGCCCTTGATTAAAATTGATGCAAAACTAAATGTTGCATTTTTAGACAGAATGTGTTTGAACAATCTATTGAAGATTCACAGAAACAAATTTAAACAAAAGCAATTGAGGCATCTGTCTGAAAACGATACTTTCAATGGTATCTTTTAAGATTTTCAACGTTATCACTTCACTTTGGACTGCCTCCTTAAATGCTTCAATGTTTGTTTTCTTCTTTACGTTTAAAAATCTGCAATGCAGCTATCACTTTACCTTCATGAAGTCTCATATAAAAAAGAATAATATAGTCTAACACATGTTTCAAATGTTTGCCCAAATTGCCCCTTGAATTACATTTATTAAATCATTTATATTTATAAATTCGATTAGTTAAATTAAATCATTATTTAAACAGTAATTATTATCTGCATAATATTTATCCAATTATAATAATTGTCCATATGATATATAAAATGTACATGTTCATAAATACCGTATATTGTACTAATGTCACCATAGATTGTATTAATTGAAACCTCTATTGAATAAAGATGTATATCTTTTTAGGCTATGTTTATTTTTTCGCTCCCATTGGTCGGAGATGTAGACGCGAGTGAACCCTAAATAATTTCCGCATTTATAGGATTAATCCCTGCTTTCCGAGCGTCAGTGATAGGTTTTCGATAGATCGATTCCAGCTGCACTTTTTGTATGTCACAAGCCGTTCCACATGTAAGAAGCTTATGCTAATGTGCTAGTTTTGCGCTTTTTTGGAAAGTCTTTATAAGCCGACGGGGGGCCGGGATTTAGGATAATTTCGGTGAAACGACCCGATAATGTATCACGATAGCCCCTTTGGCAAACAATATCGAATTATGACCTATAACTCAAGCATTTGCAATAGTTTCCATAGGGAATATTTTTCACGATCTCTGATCTTAACGCAACTATAATGAAATAAATACTATTTTGAAACTAAATAAAACCTAATATTCTTTCATATATAATACAAGCGATTTTGATCAATTTGGGAGAAACATTTTCTAAAATGAAAAAAATGAAAAAATTTTTTTTAGAATTTTTTCTCAAGATATCATTTTTTCGACTTTTTTGGAAAGGGCCCATTTAACTAATTTGGCAAGAAAATTCAATTCTAAATTTTGAAATTTTTTAGTCAAAACGTCCTTAAAATACCCCGTGTAACTTCAAATATATTGAAGTTCATGAGAAACTAAGGTCAAAGAGGAGAAAAAGGACAATTTTTTTTACAAAGGACTAACAAAAAATTAAAGAAATCCTGCATCCATTCTTTATCTTTACTTTATTAATTATAATACTTCTTTTTTTTTTAATTTATAATACTTAATAATTATTATTTGGACAGTGATTCTTTAGAATGTGTTGCATTAAAAATAGTGGCCACTATTTTTCAGTAACAAAATTCCCTGACTTTTCCAGGTTTTCCAGAGAACTAAGGATTTCCCCTGATTTGTTGGTGAATACAATTGCAAGATATCCATATATTAAATCATAAATTCGAGAATCATTGGGAATCAATGTGATTTATCATCACGGTTAAATTATCGAAAAATCATTTTATCATCCAAACATTTTACCCTCGCCGTCAAATTATCGAAAAATCATTATAAAAATAGTTTATCGAGAAATCGTTTTATCATCATGGTCAAACTACCGAAATATCAATGTATAGAAAAATCATGTTTCTATAATTTGATGGCAATGATACAATTTGTGCATGAAAGTGATTTTTTTCGATAATTTGACCGACGTGATACAATGCGTAGATGATAATTTGCATTATGGATAAAGTAATTTGTCGAAAATTTAACAGTGGCAATAATGAAACTTTTTGATAAAATGATATTTTCTCATTAATTTATCATCATTATAACACTGTATCATGAAATTTTAATTTCACGCATGAATAAAAGTGCCCCAAAAGAACAAAATGTCCATTAAACATTTAAAATGTTCGCAGAGTGTATATTGAGCGTTAAATGTTTAAGAAACGATTTTAAAACTTTTTTAAGGTTTCTATTCTGATCGGTTGTGAATATATCCAGAAAAAAACATTTTTTCATACCCAAAAATAGAATAAAAATTAAATCTGAATGAATAAACAAGGGGGTTTTTGCCCGAAACATTTTCCCTGACTTCTGATGAAATTCCCTGACTTTGCCCTGACCAATAAAATTCCATGACTTTTCCAGGTTTTCCAGAAAGTGGCCACCTAAAATGTTGTACAAACTAACGAAACTAGTGCACTTTTCTTATTCCTAACAGCACTTTGCATATAAATTAGCTAAATAAAGCATAAACAATAAACTTAACCCAGCATCTCACCCATTTCCACTATTTTGATAATTTACTTAATTCGTCGCATCTTTGTGACGCAGCTTCCACAGCGCTCATCAGATGTCCCCTATTCAACCAAAATTGCATTATTTATTCACTGTACAATTAACTTAAATTTTAAGTTAAATGGACTTGGAATGTTCTTTTGTAAAAATACATCGTCGAATTACCTAACGCCTCCTTTTTCAAGAGCATGAATCCCTGCAATTGTCGTTCCACTCGGAGAACAAACTTCATCCTTTAATAATCCAGGATGTTTTCCAGTTGTCCGAACCATTTTTCCAGCTCCTATCATAAGTTGAGCAGCATATGTGATTGCCATTTCTCGAGGCACTCCCATTTTAACAGCTCCATCAGCGAGTGCTTCAATCATTAAATAAACCTGGACATAAATTAATGACGTAACATAAATAAACCATGATTAAAAACTGAACCGACATTAAAAGATGATTTGCCAAAAGCCTTTTATATTTTTTGCACGTGACAATTCAAAAGAAAAATAGTATAAATAAAAAAAGGTTAAAACCAAGAACTGCCGTTTTCATATTTTTATAATTTCAAAATAAATGATTTCAAAGTAAGAAAAAAGCAATTTTGTATTTTCATTGAAAAATGCAAAATTCGTTGTAGATTTGGGGGAATCCAAAATGGTCAGATTCACAAGTTTTTATAGAGTAAATAAGAAAATATGTGAAAAGATGGATTTTCTACAATGATGGATCTATAATTTAAAAGAAATTTAAAAGTGGGAATGAATTAATATAAAATAATACATACATATGCTGGTCCAGATCCAGATAAAGCACAAATGGGATTAATTAGTTTTTCAGGAACTTTTTCTACGATCCCCATGCATCCAAATATAGCTGACATAATTTTATCTTCGATCCCTGATGTGCCCAGTACAGACAGCATTTTGGATTCGTCGTAACTGTAAACTGAATGTTAAAGTGATTCATTAACGAGTCATTGATTGAGCTTATGCGGTATTTTGTCTACATATATATAACCAGCCTAATTGAAAGTAATTGAGCGTAATGTCACATCAATCAATTATGGCTATTAATATTATGCATAATTTATCATAATATTGTATAACATATTATCTAACTGCAATATTAAAAATACACTGTTCAAAAGAAAAAATGAACCACTATAAAAATCACAAAATTTACCGAATTAAAAAGTTGCAAAATTTTGTGATTTTTCTATTAACTTTTAAATCAATAGAAACAAGTAATAAAATAATAAAAAAATAAGTAAAATATTCAATTTACCAGTGATTCCTTCCCCAACCGTTAATGAAGTATTTGGCATCGTCCTAATTATTTGTGTAGGATTAAAGTCAGCAAGTTTCTGAAATAGATCATTATTTAAAAATGCTGTCGTAAATAAGTCAGTATTCAGGTATAAATAATTAATTAACAAATAAATCTTAAATAGTAAGTCTTACATGTGTCAAAGTCTCCAGTGTCACACCGGCAACAACAGAAACAATAATATTTCTTGTTCCCTTATACATTTTTTGATAGAAATGATGCGCTTGAAGAATTGCCTCATCCAACACTTGCGGTTTGACTGCCAGTATCACAATATCACAAGTTCCGAAAAGTTCTCCATTGTTTGCCACTATGTTTACATGAAGATCTTTTTTCCAGTTTGCTCTTGTCTCCTCGGTTAGACTTGCAACCCATATCTTTTTTGGTTTTACCACTTCTGTAAGTATAAATATAATAATTAATGAAATTATGTGTTATTTTCATTCTTTACGCAAAGTAATGAAATAAACAATATAAATATCTTGAAAAAATACCATTTTTTATTATGCCAACTGCTATTGCATGAGCCATGTTTCCTCCGCCAAGAAAACCAATCTTGTAATCATGAATGTTGAAATGCTCCATTTTTGCTACTTGAATCAAAATATATTTAAAATGAACAAAAAGTGAAGTAAATTTTGGAAAAATGTAAAGTAGAATTTCGTTTTCTTTTATTTAAACTTTTATTGTAAGAATATTTGCAGAAAGTGGGGTTTTAATTGGTAATTTTTTCGACAAAATTGAACATGAAATTTTTCATGTACATTTTTTAACTAACCCAAATTAACAGAACAAATTAAACATGAATTAAATAATCACAGCAAAAACAGACAAATGTCGGTTTTGCGCCGCAATTATTTTACCAGAGAGAAATTGGCGTGAACAAAGTGCATGCTAGGAAAACGTAAACAAACCTTTTCAACTGACAGCAGACAATGAATCGCGCGATTTTACCGCGTTTGACAGTCCAAACGAGTCGAATGCGTTCCGTTCAATCGTCAGGAGTTAGGTTAGAAATCGCCGTGGAAACGACGAGACAGTTTTGCCAATGGAAAGGCCGACAAACGGAAGCGTTTAAAGGGGCTAATTGACGATTAAAGTTGTGTTAGTGCAATTTATTTGCCAGTAGCGCATGTTATTTCGCAGAAACTGTATTCGCCCTATTAGAAATGACGTATTGAAACGTATTGAAATATTTTCGAAATACGTATTAAGACATATAAAATTAGGTTCATTTATGTGCGAGCTATGTTTCAAGGCGGATATTGTCACCGTTTGACATATTTCCCAAATATCCTAAATTTGAACGTATAAAAAAAGCATCTTCCCTAGTGAAAGTAGAAATATATTGGTCATATAGGAACCATATCCCCAATATATTTTTTATTCAAAAATATATTTGGTATAAAAAATATATTTATATATTTTTTAATACGAAAATATATTTTTTATACAAAAAATATACTCCCAACGTATTTCCAATATATTCCCAATATATTCCCCAATATATTTCCAATTTATTCCCAATATATTTCCAATACATTCCCAATATATTCGCAATACATTCTGAGATAGAACCTTCTGAGATAGAACCTTCTTCACGGCTTTTCTGAAATATAACTTTCTTCACGACTTTTGTGAGGTAGATCCTTCTTCCACCCAGGCGTCGAAATGATATTGGCAATATTTTATGTAATTTAACTAAGTAAAAGTTTCTTGTCATTTGTATTACCACTTTGGCCCAGTGGTAAAGTGTTTGATTTATACCCGAAAGATCAGTATAAAAAAAAGTACATGCATATATATATGTAGGGGTTCAATTGTATTTTCATTTTACCATTTTCTTTTGAATTTGATGTCAAAAATGCAAAATTATATATTAGATAGATTTTAAGAGATCCAAAAAAGAAAAAAATGTAATACATATTTTCATTCTAACAAATTCATTAAACATTTCCTGTGGATTCCTAATATTTTCTCAACAAACTTCCTACAGTAAACTACATTTTTCCGTCAATTAGAAATTTACAAGGAATTCCAAAATTCTATTCAAAAACTTGCTTTGAATTTCCGTGTAAATTTCCGTTTCACAATGACAAAAGTTTCATATCTTTTTTTAATGATAGGAATTTGTAGGACCTTTTAACACGTGGAGGGAGCAAAGTTGTTCTTTTTCATCGTTTCGCTCAAGGGCGGAGAAGAACCACTTTGCGCCCGATATGCAGGCACGAAAAAGTTCATTTTTTGTATCTGAAATATGATATAGAAAAGGCGCACTAGATCTGAATTGTACGCCTTTTCTATATATTTCAATAATTAAAAACCCAATGGTAACATGCTCAATGTTGTTATTTTTCACCCCGTGTTTTAAGTTCCTAAGAATTCCTAAGAAATTGTCCAATATTTCCTAAGATTTCGTAGGAAATGTTTGAATATCATAGGAATTATGAAACATTTCCTGTGAATTCCTAACAAGGTCCTAACAAATTCTTAGGAATTCTTAGGAACTTAATAAAGTTATTAAAACACGGGACATTAATTCTAAATTTGCTTACAACAGTTTTCGAATACGCCACCTTTTTCTCGAAAATTCCCCTAAACCACTCCCTACCTTTCTCCTCCCTACCCGTCCCGCTTCCTACCCGCTCCCCTAATCCCTTCGAGCCACAACAAAGCCTCAAGAACCTGCCTTCCCCACGCTTTCAAATCCCGCGCTTTCCCAACCAGCTTCCACTCGCAACGTCCGGCTTCGTCCCGCAGACACTGTGGATCGTGCCTTAGCAGGAGCTGCGAATGACCAAAGCACGCGAGCTTCGTGCTTTGAGCCCGAGCGAGCCGAGCTCAATTTAATTTCTTTCATTTGCAAACCCGCAAACCGAGCCGTTTGATTCGCGAATCTGCGAATCTGCGAGGTAAATACCGATTACTTACATAATCCGCGACCGAACCACGTGTGCGCCGCGACGCAGCGCCTCAGCTGCTGTTTTTAGGTTACCGCTCCATTGTTGTGCCGCGATGCACTCCAAGTGCGGAGTTCCGCGAAACCCGCCGCACGACTTAACCTAACACCCGCGACACTGGACGTTGCATGCTCTTTGCGTCTTCCTAAAGCACGAAAATCGTGCCTCACAGTAAGCGCCATGTTTGGCTTTTTTCGCTCGATTTGCAAGTGCGACGCCAAATCGATCGGGAAAGGGCTTTTCCGAGATGACGGCCGCGAGGCGCAGGGCTGCGCGATTTTCAGCCTTTGTGAGCGATTTTTGGATGTGGGTGTGATTGTGTGAGAGAAAGGAGGTTGTGGTGACAGAGTGACGTTTGTGACAGATCTTTAATCCTTGACTTTTTGTGTGAGTTTATGAAGAAAAGGCGTTTTCTTTTGTTCGAAACGGAAATTGGTGGGGAGAGCATTTGATTTGAAAATGGGAAAACTGAAGTTGGGGGACATTTGAGAGATGAAAACAAAGGGTTTAGTCAAGGATTAAGGTGCGATTTTCAGTGGATGTATTGTCCAAGTATTGATTAGAATGCCAGAAATGAGGTGAATTTGACTTTGCAAACAGACTGTTCTATGGAATGCAGAAGTGAATTGTTGAATTGTCTGAAGGTAAATTTAGAATTGATACTTGGATGGTATATGTACTTCTTTACAATTAATACTAATTATTGCATCGCATTATTAGGAAATAATGGGTGCAGTCACATTTGCTTGTTTATTTTTAGTTTGTCACATTTTTTTCAAGCTTTTAATTCAGCTTTATTGCTCAGAAGATCTGATAATCAGCTGTAATGTGAATATTTTACTATTTCAACTTATCAGTTGTTTCTGAGTATTCCATGTTTTTTTCTTGTATTAAGATTTGAAATGATTCATTCACTTGTAAAAATAAACAGTTTGGCACATTGAATGTTTCTGGAAGCCATTTTTTGTTAAATTTAAGTGTTTTATAGTTTGTAAATATTTATCTGAAATTTTTTATCAGAAAAACTTATTTTTGTTCAAATTATATCAATGTTTGGAAAACTGAAAATAATGTGCATATCATAAAATTGTAACAAAATATAAATAATTATTTTCTAAGTTGTAACAAAGTTAAAAAAATTACATATTTTCCTTTTTCAATTGCAAAAAGGTTTGTATTTTCCAAATGCAAAAAAAAGATTTGCTTTTGCAAATTGCATTTATTTAATTAGTGTAAGATAAAGAAGTCATTTTAATCAAATTGAATGAATAAAATAAAGAACTATTCTGGTTAATGTTCAAATCAAATAATTTTCATTGTATTTTGTATGTTTAATTGTTGAAATGAGTTGATTTAGCATTCATGAATTTATTGTTTTCATTAAATTAGTCTCATTTGAGTTGATTTTGTTATTTGTATTACATTTTATCATTTTTGGTGATTTCATTGTAAATAGAATAGATGTTATAATTTTTTCTTTAAAAATATTTACTAACACCAATAATTTTTACTAAAACTGCAGGTTATTGTATCACACACACCTAAAACTTGTATAAAAATATATAGAAAAGATGTTCGTGTCAGGGTATAATGTAAATCAATTACAAATTTTGGATACACAAAATCAACTTTATCAATATTTCTTAGACAAGTTATTAATTTGGAATATTTCGGTAAAGGGATCTCATCAACAGATATTGCTTCAAGATTTTGTTGCAAAAATAAAAATTAATAAAATACTGCAAAGTGTAGTATTTTTATTTTTATAATTCTAAAAATGAAGGTGAGAATATTAAGTTTTTTTAATGTTTTTATATGTTGCAAAATGTAATGATAGAATGTGATCAAACAAACCAAATTTAATAATTAATTATAGTGAACAAGGTAGAAAATCAATGAAGTCATCGGTTCAACAAAAGATTCAAATTTCTGTAAAGACTCAATAATCTAATGAAAAATAAAAATGCGTAATATTTGATATCTGAGAAATTTCTTAGGTAGAAAATGTAAATAAAGAAAAAAAATGAATAGATAAACATAGTACTTTATTAATATTACATACACAAAAATAATTTGTTTAACAGTTTTGACTGATTTTCTACCTTTCATATTTTCTTTCATATTTTTATATAACTTAAAGTATAAAAATGTGAAACAGTATATTTAATTTATGTTAAAAAAAATGTATTTTGACAATGTAATGTATAGCATTTGAGTCATAAACTTAAACCAAAATGGTTACTATGTTATGCTTTAATCAGACATTGATAATTAGAATACGATTAGATAATTCACTTTTGTGATGACTGAAATATCAGCACTGCAATGTACAAAATATTTATATTTATCAGTCTTATGTAAATATACAAGGCATCCATTATACCTGAAATGCGGAAAAGGGTTAATATGTATTGCAATTAAATGGAAACTTTGCATACACTTTAGTTTTAAACTTTATACAAAGCATAATAACTTTGTACAAACGTGTCTGCAACGATTTTTTAATAAAACATTTTGTATAAAGTTTATTCTGGGATTAATCCTGTGTGAATTTATCAATAAAATATGAATATAACGTTTTTTTAATCTGCATCAACCAGATGGTATTTTACTATATTTTCGTTCTCAATAAAAATAACTGATCACATTTTCTTACTTTTTTATATTTTATTTTTTGTTTTATTTTAAAGTTATATACATTCAAAAATCATAAATCGCACATTAATGCTTTGTAAAATTACATTTAGAAGCAGATAAACTTCAAAGCCAATTTAAAATTACATCGAAATAAACCTCTTACTCTTATAAATGATGTAAAATCAGTTAAACATAAGATCATTTTAAGCGCAATCCTCTTAAAGTCTAAATTATCCTATTTTAATCGCATTTGCAACTATCAGCCTTCAAAGTACTTATCCTCTACTTGCCAACGTTGTATAACTAACTTACAATTCCAAAGCGAGACATTTGGCTACGAAGCTCCATAAAAAACAATTACATTAAAATAATCTTTATATTTTTTAATAATGTGTGTGTGCCAATAAAATTTGAGCTTTTTATCATATGAACTAATTCACTTTTTTAAATAAGAGAGTTACTTATTATATCATTTGCTTTCAAGTTATATATCAGTTCTTTGTCAAATGTTCTTTGGTCATGTAATTATACTTGCAGACAATCCGACCATGTGGTAAATGAATTCCATTTGCAATCCAACAAGTTTCATTATTTGCTTAATGCGAAACTATAATAACTCGAATTATCACCGATTTTCATTTAATTAATGTTTTAATAAGGAAATTAACCATCGTTTTGCAAAGATAACAGTCAAAATGACAACTGAAAAAAGGAGAGAAATTAAATAGAAAAGTTGACAAAAAATTATTCCACGTTTATTACCAAATGAAGTTGTTTTTTTTTCTTCACACGAATCTCTTTACAATTAAATCACTTCAATTAGATCATTTCAATTAATCCATCACTTGAACGTTCATTCATTAATTAACTAATTTTCAAGTTTTTAGGTTATCAAAAAACACTATTTTTGCATTAATGTTTATGTAATAACACTTTTAAAAGCACCTAAAAATTATGCACAACAAATATGAATATATAAAGATATAACAGAATTAAGAATTATTAAAAAATTTAGTAAATTATGCATCAAAAATATCTCAGCGTTTTTCATGAATATATATTTTTCCTAGAAATTGATCCATTATTTTTCTGGAAGTTGAACTGAGTTGAGTTTATTTTACTGACCTGAGCAAAGATATGCATTATTTTCCTGGAAAAAAAATGTAGAACAGTATTGAATTTTAGTGCAAATTATTGCACTCTTATTATGTAAATGCCAGTCAGAGAAATAATGAGTATTATTGCTTGAGGTCAATAATACATTGCTAAAAAAACGAAACACAATAAAAATCACAAAATTTACCAACTTTTAAAAACGATATAACTCGGCCAAATCAGAACAAATTTAATGAATTTTTGTGTGCCATGAAGCGGAAAAGTTTTATAATTTTTTAGACAGAAATTATTTTGCATCGCACTAAAGAGAAGCCTTCAGATTTATTCAGATTAAAAATTGCATCTATTATCAACAAATAAAAAAGTTACACACCAGATGAAAGAGAATTGATTTTTACTTAAACAATGTTAAACTTTGGCAACTTTTATGCTGTAGCAAAAAATGTGCTGGCACAGCAATAAAGTTTATTCAGTTTCTGATAAATTCTGCAAAATTTCAAAAACCTACGATAATTGAGTCTGAAGTTATGGGCTTTTGAAATTTAGTATGCAGTTTGTGAGTGTTTTTTCTTCAAAACTTCGTTAACTTTTGTTCAAATTTCGCCGAGTTATATCGATTTGAAAAGTCGGTAAATTTTGTGATTTTTATAGTGGTTTGTTCTTTCTTTTGAGCAGTGTATGCTCCATTCCATCTTATAAGATTATTTGAGATAATTGTAATAATCAAATATAATGATATCTAAAGCATGCATCAACCATTGAAATTTGTTTATTGATAAGCTTGATGATAATTTAAAATAATATACCAAAATATTATGATTTACATAAACTCTTTATGTATGTAACTCTTATGTAACTCTTTATGTAAAGAGTAATGATTTAATCAGTACCTGTAAACCTGTATAATATCAATAATTAGCAGATATATGTTGCATAATGTACTATTGCACTTAATAAACAATTTTTTATACTTATTAAGATTTACTTTCAATAAAAGTCTTCTGTTTAGTTGAAAAAAGTTCAGTTGAAAAAAAAGTCGAATGAAAACTCAGGAATTAAAAAACAGTTTTGTTAGTTTAGAAAACAGAAAGACAGGCAAAATAATATTTTTATAAGATAAAATTATCTGAGAAACATGTATATGTTTACGTATTACAATATTTGAATTAGGTCCGATTTTCATTAAACTTACATAATTTGCACTGAAGCAGCTTTACATTATTGTCTTATAAGATAATAATACAGCATTTTAATTAAAAATTAAGTAACTGTTTTTATTTGTTACTGAATAAATATAAAATTTTAGGTAATAAAAACCACAGTCTGTAATTTGTGTAAATTATTTCAGGACCTGAAAGATAATTTATATTCTATTATTATTAAATAATAACTGTAATAATGACTGAAAATTGTTCCTTCTCTGAAAGCTGATTAATATCAAGATTTGCATAAACAATGATTGAATTGAAAACATCCAGAAAATCAGAAATTAATTCTAGTCTCTACAAAAGCAATGAAATTATATTATTTCGTGAAATAATCATTAATACATTCACAACAAAAACACTTATAACAAAAAAATATGAAACTAGAACTTCTAAAACATTTTCCCGGACTTTTCAATATGCATCAGCATCCAATACCTTACTCTACACTGTCCAGAAAAGTAGATTTCGAAAACTACAGATAAAACCCCAACTGCTGCAGTTCCATCTCCCAGTCAGCCGAAAAGTAATAAAGGACTATCAAAAACTAAAATTGAAGAGTTGGCTCGAACAACATTATAGTGTCATTTGTCATTTTTCGAGAAAAAGAGACAAACTGAAAATAAACTAAATTCTTAATAAAACATATTTTATTTCACTATATAGAATTTTGAATCCCACAAAATGCACAAAAAAATTATAAATTTTCTGTAGAACAATGTTATATATATATGCAATTAAATATCTAATACATAGTTACACATTGTTTGATAGGAAGTAGCTATTCGCAACGCAGAGTAAACTAGAGTAAATGATGGAATAAACGAGAGTTAATACAAGTAAACGAAAGCAAATGAGAGTAAATGAGTGTAAACGAAATGTTTTTTTAACATTTCCAACACATAAAAGAGTGCCAAATAATTAATTAATTTAGTTTTTTAAAGCTTATTTATTGTTGTTTACTCCATCATTTACTCTCGTTTACTCTCGTTCACTCTTATTTACTCTCGTTTATTCTCGTTCACTCTTATTTACTCTCGTTTACTCTCGTTCACTCTTATTTACTCTCGTTTACTCTCAGTCACTATTATTTACTCTCTTTTACTCTGCGGTGCAAATAGCTCGTCCTAAATTATACTTATAAGAGAATAGTTAATATCACTTAACCTTACAAAATTAATTCTTCTGGAGACAAGTTATTTACTTATTCTAAAAGCAATTTAGAAAATAAGTTAATTCCAACAACCCTACCAGATTTTTCCTTCTCACACAATCTCACCCAAACAAATGCTACTTTCAATCTGAATTTCCACATCGATCTCAATTTTCTTCAAAACGACTCTTCCAACATCGTTCGAGCCTCCTCAATCTCTTAAAACCTTACACCAACTTCGCTAACGCCCACCCACCAATTCTACAAATCGCCACCACTGATCTCCTTTCCAGGTGCATCACCGAATCGCATCTTTGGAAGTCCCTCCATTTATGGTAACAGCCCCTAACCTAAATCGACCTGGAGGACTTCTCTGCTGGGGATTCCCAGTCTGACGTAGCGAAACAGGATGGCTACAGCAATCGAAAGTGAAAACAACGAGCCAGACTCTGCCACCGATCAGCCAGTGGATGCGAATCCCGAAAAATCGGTTGCCCCCCTCGAAACCGAAGACAGCACTTCTCAGGACACAGTTTCTCGCATCAAAGTCGTTCCTCTGTCGCAGATCAGCGAAACGGTTCTCCTGAAGGACGGCAGTTTCGTCGTAAACGATCCGGAGGACAATGAGTTGGAAAATAGCGAATCGGGGTTGGAGGAGAAAGTCAAAGTCGAAGATACGAAGCCCGTTAAGGACGGCGACTTCAAAATCAAAGAAGAAGTGACGGACGAAGATGTCCTGAATGGGCTGAACGCTTTGGAAAGTTGCTTCGAGAATTGCTCGCCAGACGACTTTCTGAACGGTCTGATAGACGATGACGACTCGAAGGACATGATGAACATTAAGGAAGAGTCTCAGTTGGAGGAGGGGGAAATCCCACCGAGATCTGAGGAGTTTGAGACCATTGAGGATATCAGCAAGGAGGATAAACTGCAGATGATTTATGCGGAAAAGGTAGTTGAGTTGGGTGGGAAGAGGATTAGGGAATAGATTGTCTTTTTGTTGGCAGTATTTTACTAGGATTTGTATATAACTTCTGTTCAAAAATATTTGATAGATATGAATAGAAAAGAATCCTAAATTGTGTATTCTAATTAAGAATTAAAATTATTAAGCACTAACAGATTAAAAATTTAACAGTAAATTTAGGTTTACCGTTAGGTTATCTAAAAATGTAGTTTGTAATTTACGAAATTCTTTTCAACAAATGCATCAAACAACTTTTTTAGCTGAAAACAAAAGAGCTCGTTGCCAAAGAAAGGTTGCGAAATTTCGCCAAAACCCTGGAAACGACTTATCCAGCTTACAAAGAATTTTTGGACAAAGTCGAAAAGGATCATGGTGTCAGTTTCTGCAAACTGGAAGAGTCCAGGCATGCTCCTTGGAACTCCAGACATACAAATCGTTGGAAACTAAAGTGTTAGTACTGACAACAATTTTACATTGCTTTTTACATTTTTTCTTATTCCATTAATTCAACAATTTATCATTATTTTATAACAATACAATAATGGGAAACATCTCTGCATTTTAGGTAACAAAATCATAGTCAGGCAAGATGTTCCTTTCACCGGTCCTGGTGTTGAGAAGCCGATTAAAAAAATCGCCTTCAATATCACGTCACCAAACTCTGAAATCAGTATCGAGGACGACCCGATTTTCCCGCCATTTATTGTAAATATTGTGAAGAAGTTCCAAGAGTTCCTCAGCACGAATCAGTTCATCCAGACACACGCCATCAAAACGGAAAACTTGCCCGGTCCGAAAAGCGAATACACAGCTATGATGATCAGAGCCAATCGGGACAACCAAGTCATGCTCGTCATTATGGGGAACAACCTGAAAACGGAAATGAACGCTGCGCTTAAGAAATTCTTCAGTCCTCTCATGGTTGCCTGCAATATCAAGTCCCTGTATTGCAAAAGTTATACCCCACAGTGAGTTTCTCGAGAAGATTTCGAGTGTCGTTTTATCCACTCAGACAAATTTAGCAGTTATCTACTCGAAAAAAATCAATTTTTTTCAAAAAAAAAAAAACTTGGAAAACTTCCATTTTTCACGTGGATGTTTGAATTTCAACAATATTGAATTATTGAAGTTCAATATTGAAGTAAAATCGTTAACTTCACATTATTTTCACACACTTTTTTATTGCAGACTGAACAACAGCAAATCCAGTCTCACGTTTTTGCTCGGACAGCAGTTCTTGGTGGAAACGATAGGAAACATCAAAATCGACCTGAGTCCAAGGTCGAATTACTGGACGAATGCCTATGGATTGGAAGTTTTAGTCAAAACGATCAACGAATTCTTCACACCGTTGCTGGAGAATTCCACGTTGCTGGAAGTGGGATGTGGAATCGGACTGATGAGTCTGTTATTTTCTTCCGTAAGTTCTTGCAATTGGAGAAAATTAAGTCATTTAGTGCGAGTTGAATTTTAAGGGAATTTTTACTTTTTGCAGAGATATACTCGAGTGATTGGGATTGATGGTTCCTCGGAAATAGACGAGGCGGAGACGAATCGTCAGAAGAACAATAATGACAAAGTGCTGTTCTTGCGGGAAAACGAGAATAACATCAAGTTGTTTTTTGAACAGCTAAAGAAAAGCGACAATGTGAATGCTATTGTCAACAACAACAGTGCTAAAATAGGTAAATGTTATCATATTAAAGAGTGGGTCACCAAACTGACTTCCAATTGTATCTAAATGTTAATTTATTGATATTTATTCAAGTCATATGTTTTAGAAATAGCCAAAAATAACGTTTTTTAAAAACTTCATTGCATTTTGAACCATTTCGAACTTCAAAAAGCTTGGTTCCCATGACTTTTATATCATTTCGCCAAATCCGGTCAAAATGTGAAGGGAATACGTTTTTAGCGTTTTCGCGGCCTGAAAAGTCGTTTTTCGAAGTCCCATTTCGATTGCATACAGATTTACCGCATATTCGCCGTTTTTTCTGCGATTTGAAAAAAACCGATTATTTCGATCGATCTCCACACA